>CAWUFW010018656.1:0-213692 GCA_963921515.1 Calotriton arnoldi | reverse complement strand
AGCCTGTGCACTAAATTAACCAACTCTCTAATACTTTCAGCCCCGCTCCCCCCAGTTTGTTACCTTTTGAAAAGGGGACAAAAAGCCTCATCCTTCAAATTCATTTTATTTGTAATTTCGGCGGGATTCGTGACCCCAACGCGAATTCCGCCGAAATTACAAAAAAAAATGCTTTTTTTGGCCCTGGGGGTCCTTGTGGGACCCCCTGAACCCGTCTAGGGGTGAGGGTGTTTCTACCCTACACCCTTTTCTTGTTTGTTAACCTTTATTTTACTGTTTTCTTGTGACTGGGTTCTACCGGGTCACAAGATGGCTGCCAACACTTCCTGGTTTGGAGTGTTGGCAGCCAATCAGAGTGAAGCTCGTGCTCGGGAGGGTTCGCGAATCCAACGCGCCCCTAGATATCGAAACTTTTTTATTTTTGAATTTCTCAAAAACTACTGAACGGATTTACACCATTAAAAAAAAGGGCTCTTTCTGAACCAAGACCTACCTTTTTGCCAAATTTGGTATAATTCTGTTCAGCAGTTCGGGCTGTAGCTTTGTCTAAAGTTTCCTATGGAAATTAACATGGGGAAAACACATTTTGGGACCCCCCTCTTTTCTCGGCCCCCGCTTGTCGAATCAACCCGAAACTTTCAAGACAGGAGCTGACCGGAGCGCCTCACTAGTTTTGAAAATTTCGCGAAGATTCGTCAACTGGCGCCAAAGTTATTGGGAAAAGAAAAAACGCTTTTCCTATGGAAACTAGGTCCAAACTATAGCTACCTACTGGCGACCGCCAGTAGGTAATATATCTATATATATAAATTCACTGAAAAACCATAGGTTTTAGGGACAGTTATAGTTAGTTGGACATTGCACTCGTACAAAACCCGTGAAATTCCCCGTTATAGTTAGTTCAGGTAACTATAACTCGCGCCCCGCAATGCACTGCTGATGACGTCACATATTACATCACTCATGACATGGTCAGTGACATCACTGATGACATCACTGATGACATCTCAAATGACATCACTGATGACATCATCCAGTGACTGTGTGTTTCTGTAAAGTTTAAATATGTTTAATATATATAGGGAAAGGCGTATTGAAGAATGAGTGGGTGTATAAGTGTCTGAAAGGATGATTTAGTAGGTGCGTGACTAACTCTATAAGTGAGTGATTAAACGTATCTTACTGAATGCATGGGTTAGTGACTAAACTGGGTGAATGTCTGTATCCGTCTGTCTGTTGCTGTGTAAGTGGCTGCATGGGTTTGTGAATAGCTACATGAGTGTCTATATGAGTTATTGATTGGTTGTCTGAGTATCTGTATGTGTGCCTGTGTGTTTGTGTGGGTGGGGTGTGTGCGACTCTGTGCATAGATGTGTGAGTGGGTGATTCACTGGGTGGATGGTTTCAAGAGTGCATCTGTGATAGACTGTATGGGTGGGTAAGTGTGTGTAAGAGTGTGTTAGTGAGTGAATGTATGTCCCAGTGGTACATGTGTGAGTAACTACATATGTGAAAGGCAGTATATATGTGTTTTGGAGTATATAAATAGCTATAAGCGAGAGTGTGTGATTGTGAGAGTGACTGTATGGATTAGTGTGTGCTTGTATCAGAGATTGTATAAGAGCGTAAGAATGTGCTAGTATTTGTATGAGTAAGTGAGCTGGTGTGTGTATAACTGTATAGGTGAGTAAATGGGTGTGTGCTTAATTTTTGCATGACTGACTAGGTGTGTGAGTACCTCTATGGATGAGTGGCGGTGTGTGAGTGTTTATATATGTGTATGAGTGCATATAATAGTCCTGTACTGAGTGACTATAAGTATGAGTGATTGTACGGGTGAGTGAGTAGATGTGTGTGTGTAGACCTAAGAATCAGTGAGTGTGTATATAGTAATTGGTGTTGGAGTGTCTATGGTTTTGACAATGGCAGTCTGTAATTTACAGTGGGTGTATCAAAAGTTATATTAGGGTGTGAGAAGATGCATCAAATTATCTTATGGATGATGTCATCAGTGATGTCATCAGTGATGTCATTTGAGATGTCATCAGAGATGTCATCAGTGATGTCACTGACCATGTCATGAGTGATGTAATATGTGACGTCATCAGCAGTGCATTGTTGGGGCGCGAGTTATAGTTACCTGAACTAACTATAACGGGGGAATTTCATGGGTTTTGTACGAGTGCAATGTCCAACTAACTATAACTGTCCCTAAAACCTATGGTTTTTTCAGTGAATTTCTAAGGTTTTTTAAATGCTAATTTCTAACTATAACGTGCCTGAAACCTATGGTTTTTTCAGTGAATTTCAAAGGTTTTTTAAATGCTAATTCCTAACTATAACGTGTCTGAAACCTATGGTTTTTTCAGTGAATTTCAAAGGTTTTTTAAATGCTAATTCCTAACTATAACGTGTCTGAAACCTATGGTTTTTTCAGTGAATTTTAAAGGTTTTGTAAATGACAATTTTTAAATGTATTAATTGTTATATTTATTTTTTTGATACTGATTTACAATTTTTTTTTAACTATTTATTTTTAGATATTTTATTTTTTAAATTACATTGTAATTACATTATACATTACATTACAAAATATACTTTCTCAGAATGAATTACTTTAGTTTAAATACTTTGCAAATAGGCAATAGACTTTTAAGTACAGTAGTTACAGTTGTTGCAATGGGCAACACAATTTCAAAAACAATGCAACATTGAGCTCAATGTGAATTTCTAGTTAAATGCAATTAGTTACTTTATGGATTACTTTTCTAACCACAGGACTGGATCCTAGATTCAGTCCTGGGACATCTCCTGTAAACAGTTGAGTAAAAGCGTTTTGGTTACAGTAGTGATTTTTAAGGAATATTATTGTATTTTAAAAGTTGACAGAAACTTTTTCACATAGAATCACCAATATTATCCTAAGGGAGGAAATTCACTTAGCAGGTAAGTAGTGTTATCGTTACTTTTTCTTACTCAGTGGTGGATCCTGGATCCAGCACTGGTGCATCTCCTGTAAACAGTTGAAAGAATGCGTTTAAGTCACACAGGCGATTTTTAAGGAATATTTGTAGTTTGTGAAAATCGACACTTTGAAACTTTTCTGCTGAAAACCAGACAATGGAGTCCTATGGAAGGAAATTCAAGTTACTGGTAAGTACGGTTAGAATTACTTTTCAGGGTCAGTGCTGGGCTAAAAGATGCAGCACTGGGTTCTCTCCTGATAACAGGTGAGTAAATCGGAATTCATAGTTCGGCTGATTTTAGAGAAATATTATAAAGTTCCAAAACTCCACACTTAGAAGAATTTCCAAGTTAAACCAGTCAATGTTAGCCTATGGAAGGAAATACAAGTTACTGGTAAGTACGGTTAGAATTACTTTTTCAGGGTCAGTGCTGGGCTAAAAGATGCAGCACTGAGTTCTCTCCTGATAACAGGTGAGTAAATCGGAATTCGTAGTTCGGCTGATTTTAGAGGAATATTATAAAGTTCCAAAACTCCACACTTAGAAGAATTTCCAAGTGAAACCAGTCAATGTTAGCCTACGGAAGGAAATTCAAGTTACTAGTAAGTACGGTTAGAATTACTTTTCAGGATCGGTACTGGGCGCAAAGATGCAGCACTGAGGTCTCGCCTGTTAACAGGTGAGTAAATCGGAATTCGTAGTTCTGCTGATTTTAGAGGAATATTTGTAAGTTTCAAAAATCGACACTTAGAAACTTTTTCAGCAAAAAGCAGGCAATGATATCGTATGGAAGGAAATTCAAGTTACTGGTAAGTACGGTTAAAATTACTTTTCAGGATCAGTACTGGGTTCAAAGATGCAGCACTGAGGTCTCTCCTGTTAACAGGTGAGTAAATCGGAATTCGTAGTTCGGCTGATTTTAGAGGAATATTTGCACAATGGTGAATAAATGGGGTGGGGCCTGAGGATACATGTCTGCAAACACGCCCTGTGGCACGTTTTAAGTTGGAGAATTAATTCCTCCTCAATCCCGAGGGTCCCTAGGGGCCAACTAGCCCACCAGGTACCCCCAGTATGCGCCAGAGAGCTGCATTGCAGAGAGGTGTTCAGAGGCCACGCCCCTTTTACAACACTCTGCAACGCAGCTCCGTGGCGCTTAGTGGTGGTACCTGGTGGGCTTGTTGGCCCCAGGGACCCTCAGGATTGAAGAGGATTTAATTCCCCATCTTAAAACACGCCACGGGGCCTGTTTGCACACATGTCACCTGAAGCCCCGCCCCCTCCCTTCACCACTGTGCAAACGCGCCCCGTGGCGCGTTTTAAGTTGGGGGATTAAGTCCCCTCAAATCCTGAGGGTCCCTGGAGTCCAAGTAGCCCACCATGTACCTCCAAAAAGCGCCACAGAGCTGCATTGCAGAGAGGTGTAAAAAGGGGCGTGGCCTCTGTACACCTCTCTGCAACGCAGCCCCTGGCGCATACTGGAGGTTCCTGGTGGGCTAGTTGGCCCCCAGGGACCCCCAGTATTTAAGGGGAATTCGTTCTCCATCTGCAAACGCGCCAGGGGCGCGTTTGCAGAGTGGTAAAGGAAGGGGCGGGGCCTGCGGCCCGATCGTTTTTTTTTCCCGAAGGGGGCTGTGTGGCCCCCTTTTTTTCCCTATTATTGAGCCCCCCCACACAGGTAATTTTTAAAAAAAATTAAAAAGAAGCCCCGTGGGGTGGCGGTCCCCTGGGCTGCGGGAGGGCTAAGAGCCCTCCTGCACCATTATTTTTTAAAGCCCCGGGGGGTGGCGGTCCCCGGGGCTTGGGGGGCCTTTGAGGCCCCCCCAAATTAAATATAAACCCACCCCCCGCATGCCCACGGGACTTGGTCCACCCGGGGGCAAAATAGCATCGAAGCGCGGGAGACCGCGCTTCGATTTTTTTTTTTTTTGCGGAATTCGCGCACCCTAAGCGCATCCCGCCGATTTTTTTTCTTAAAAATGCTTTTCTGCTCAGGGGTCCTTGTGGGACCCCTGAGCAGACCTAGGGGTCAGCGTGTTTCTACCCTGCCCCTTTGTGCGTTTTGCGCACTTGTTTCTTTTTTTCTCGGCGGGATCCACGCATCCCGCCGATTTAAAAAAAAATGCTTTTCTGCCCAGGGGTCCTTGTGGGACCCCTGAGCAGACCTTGGGGTCAGGGTGTTTCTACCCTGCCCCCTTTTGCGCTTTGCGCACTTGTTTCTGTCCCTCGGTTCTACCGAGGGACAAAATGGCTGCCAACACTTCCTGATTTGGAGTGTTGACAGCCAATTAGCATGCAGCTCGTGATCGGGAGGGTACGCGGACCCTACTCGGCCATAGATATATATGTGCTTTTATTTGTGATTTTCTCAGAAACTACTGAACGGATTTACACCATTTAAGCAAAAGGCACGACACTGAACCAAGGGCTACCTCTTTGCCAAATTTGGTTTAATTCCATTCAGCAGTTCGGGCTGTAGCTGCGACTCAAGGTTCCTATGGAAAAATGAATGGGAAAAACGTGTTTTGGGACCCCCCTTTTTTCTCGGCCCCCGCTTGACGAATCACCCCGAGACTTTCAGGATAGGAGCGGACCGGGGCGCCCCAACAAGTTGGAAACTTTCGCAAAGATTCGTCAACCGGCGCCAACGTTATTTCAAATAGAATGTTGCGGATTTCCTATGGAAAATAGGTCCTAACTATAACTATCTACTGGCGACCGCCAGTAGATAATTATACATGTTTATTTATCTATATAGATAGATAGATAGATAGATAGATAGATAGACATGTATATATATTTCCGTGGCTTCAAACTGAACACTGGTTACAATTCTTACTAAAAAAGATGTTCAGAGGGTGGATACATGTCCTAGAGTCTACACCTAAGCCATCTAATGTATAATATGCGGTCCTGAGGGCCGTGGGTTCCATAAACCGTGATTAAGGTTGATATAGAAAATGAACAAATCCTGTCAGAAAAGATATTCTGACTTGACAATTTTTTTAATATCTCATCTTGGCTATCAGGCTCATTCTGTGGGTGCAGTGGGCATAAATACACTTTCTAGAAAGCTTTACTGTGATACTTTGATGGGGTCTAGATATGTTTTGAACAATTTAAGGGTTTTTTCAGAACCAGTCACAGACTAAACCTGGAACCTTACTTGGCTCGGAGTTCATGGCATTGGGTACATGAGGTGAACTTTACCCACCTCTAACTGGGTTTCTTAGAGATGGTCAGCCTGGAAAAGCACATTATGTGCCAGATGCCATGGAGTTCCCTGGAGCCATTGTTCCAGGCAATGACCAGAGCCACCTTCCTTAACGAAGATATGACCGCACCTGGTCAGAAAGGAGTGTTGTGCTCCTCCAGGCCAACCACCTATATTCCAATCACCTCCATTCCAACCACCTCCAAGTCACCCCAGTGAAAAGTGGGTGAAGTGAGCGTGAATGCCTGGGGCCCAGTCTCAAGGCACCAGCTAGAGCCTTCCTCCCTAATCAGCGCAGAGTCTTGCTGGCCCCTGGGTTTGCAAAAGTAAAAGACATCTACCTTTTAAAGAATGTATGATTCAAAATTACATTTTGACTAAAATATCACTAGTGACGTTTCACTCTCAAGGCAGATTCAGTCAATGGACTAGTCCCAAGCCATGCAGGCATCATTCATTTTGCACACCCCTACATCACAATCTGCAAATCACAGAAATGTTAGTTATGAAAAATGTATCACACTTGTCTTCTGAAATTAATTATTCATTTGTAATGTAATTGGAAACGTGAACAATAACGACTCATGTGTTAGAACTTTCTTTAAAGTGCAATTTTAAAAAGTAGCTTCTCTAATTCTCCCTAAGTAAATAATTTGATAGGCACTTTGGGGCAGATTTGCACCACCAGAATGCCACTTTTTGTGAAGCTCCAAACGCGCAAATTACAAAATCAGAATGGCCTCATAGATATGAAGTAAGGCAAGGCAGAGCAAATCCCTGCATTGCCTTACTCTGCGATCAGAAGGCGTTCCCTGGGCGTTGAGGTGGGTTTTCCCACACAACACCCAGGGATTTTGACACTTGCCCAGATTAACAAGAGCATGTAAACTTCCATGCTTTCTTATGCCTCCCAAGGTTAGGCGTAACGAGGAGAAATAGCTTTATTTCTCCTTGTTTTTTCCTCTTTCTATGTGTGCAGCACACATAGAAAGAGGAAAACGCCTCTTAGGATTGTTTCTATACAGAAAGGTGCCCCTTACTGCACAAAAACAATCCTGCCAACAACACAGGCACCCTTGCACCATGGTGCAAGGGTGCCTGCATTGGCACAAGGCTACCAAAACGGCAAAAGTGCAGGGGGAAAGGACAGGATTACATAAATAGGGTGCATTCCTGCCCTTTCACTTTGGTGTAGGGGAGCTCTGCAAGAGGACTTGTTGCGCCGCCCTACGCCAAATACCCATAAATGAAGGCCTTTGTTCCCAACACCTTGTGCATAACTTCTATTCTGGCTGTCTGAAATTCAGTGGCGAGGTTGGAAGACTCGCACTAACTAGCAAGTGAGCGGCAATTAATATTTTAAGTGATACCAAATATCAATGGGTTTATGCACTTTTTCTACAGGCGAAAAAGCCTCACACAGATGGAAAATACCAATAACACGTTTGGAAATCTGACTGAACAGCAAAACATGCAAGATTCACAGATAGGCTACTTACAGTGCAATGTTTTGATTTTAGTACACAAGCAGCTTCACTCTATGTGCTGCGATGGATTAAATAATTCTTCACTCTGTAAAGGTGCTATTCGAGATGAGGCACACCCTGCCTATGTCATTATATTTAAAGGAGTGGGAACCTGGGGGCTTATTTACAAGGAACTGGCACATCTGCATCCTGCAGTTTCCCTGCGCCTGCGTGTGAAACCATTGTGCCACCATGGATGAGCCATATTTACAATACAGCGCACCATGGCGCAAGGATTGACAGATGCGTCAGAAATTTTGACGCATCTGTTGGCGCAAAAGTCACGCATTGCTGGAGTTGTGTTGCAAGCACGACGCAACTCCAGCAATGCATGGGGAGGCCTATTCCTAATACACTGCGTCACTCCTTACGCCTGCTCCAAGCAGGCGTAGGGTTTTGACGCAGTGGCGTCCTAGAAGTGGCGCAGTGAAATCTTATAAATTTCACTGCGTCACTTCTACGAGGCTTTTCCATCTGGGAACACCCACCCTGCATACATTATACCTGACGCAGGTATAATGTGGCGCAGGGCTTTAAAAGGTGACGCATCTCCCTAAATGGGTCACGTTGTAAATGGGCCGCAACGTGGTGCATTGTTTATGCCGGCGCTGCATCACAAAAAGTGACGCAACGGCGGCGCAAAAGGGTCGCAAGGTGCTTGTAAATCTGCCCCCGTTGGCATAGGTCTGCATGGAACAGTAGAGTTCCAGCTCATCTCTCGAATTTGCAATATGCTATCAATGTGTCCCCTGTGCCTTAAAGGAACACTGGTTGCAATGCCCAGAAAAGTGATGATACCAATGGTCTGGAAACGCTGAGTGTAAACTTTCAAAAATTTACCACTTCGACTCCCTGTGACATTACCACTTGCAGTCGGCAGCCTGTAATTATTCGGTGCTTTGAGACTGTAGGGCAAGCCGCAGAGCACTTGTGCCTTGTCTTGCGAGTTTCAAGGAAGAAGGACTAGCCAGTACTTGCAAGGAACGAATTGTGACAGGCAAAGTTAATTTTTTACAGCAGGGTAAGTCTTCAAATTTCAAATCGACACTTTGCTTTCGCAATGTCAGTTGTGCTGGCTTTGTAAATGGAAAGTGTTTCTGTGAATCGGGCTATGAAAATGTAAAATCAGATGTAAACAGTTGTTTGTGCACAAGTTGACACTGGTCTGAGAGTCAAGATCAAGAAAGGACCGCCCTTCCAAGGCACATTTTGCAACACAATACTTACCAATATTTGTGTGAGGAATAAAGGTCCCGGTTTCAAATTTAGTTGTTCAGGATAAGCGAACACTCCTGGTTTTACGACTCAGTAAAACCGACATCACTTGACAGCCCTCATTCCGAACCTGCAAAACTCGGGAGATACATTTGTCTTTGGGGAAAAACATCAAGTTGCGGTGACAATTTTTCCCTAAAACAGTTTTATCATCTGATATTTCCAAGAAACTCTAAATGAGGATCATCCTGTGTACAATTTAGACACTGTACCTGATATTATTTCACAAAATGTCGTGCAGCGAAATAAGGTGTTTTTATTCTGTATTGGTTCCAATTTCCCTTGAAAAAGGAAAAACATATGAAAGAGCAATACAAAACGAGTATGGTTTGGTTTTAACTTGGTGTGCATCACACAAAGTACACCATTGTATCTTGTTCCTTTCAACCCAATAAATAATGTGCTACCTTAATATTTCAATATTAAGATATAAAATACTCCATTTACTTTCAGTGGGGATTGCACCTTCAAAATATTTGTATATTTTATAAAGTAATAAGTAGATGATTTGTACATCGTTTTTAAGTAACCTCCAAACCTTTCCTTTGTGCCTCTGCTGTCATTAATTACAAGTTACAAAATGCTTGCATATTGTTTTTTCGACAATGACAAAATCAGATATGTCAGAAATATCAGATGCGTTATAACTAGAAAAAATAAAAGCAATTTGTTAGAAAAAGCTGTTCACTGTGTTTATGGTTTAAATACACATAACAAATGACTGTCCAAAATAAATATTTGAACAAATAGGCTGCAAAAGAAAGGACCCATTATTCATCGCCTAGTCTTCCTGTCTTCAAAGAAATAAAGGGACATCTCTTGTTCCAGCACCACAAAACCATTGCTAGGTATTGGCGCATGTTAGGCCACTACCAATAACTGTGTGAGCAGTTATCATACTGGTTTAAAATGTTAACCTTTTCCAACAGTCAAGCAGAGACTGCACTCTCTACCGTCTGCCCCTATTGCCGCGCAACCAACTGCCCTGCCACTGGCAGCTCTCACAGACCAGAACCTGCAAAAAGTGTTCGACCTGTTCAAGGAAGTGCACTGAATAGAGGTGCTGCAAGTGCACCATGCGAAACACTACTGTGGGCAGGGGCGGCTGGTGACATTTGAAAGTGGTGTGTCGTAAATACTGCAGTGTGGCGGGCGAGCGTAGCGAGCGCGCTGGAACCACCTACAGGGGGTTCGGGGGGCTTCTCCCCCCGAATTTTTTTGAAAAAAGAGTGGGCAAATGGTGCATTTTCAAGCAAATTTGAGAAAGAGGTGGCTTGGCGAACACATCTCTGGGAGTAGCCAGACAAGTCTCTTTGCACTTGCACAGATACATCACTCTCCCTGCATTCACATAGGCACACTACTCACCCTGCACTCATAGACCCATTACTCACCCTTCCCTGACACATCACTAAGCCTGCATTCACCCATCCACATAACTCACCCTGGACTCACACAGGCACACTGCTCAACCTGCACTCACACAGACATCACTCACCCTTCGCTGCACTGCACTCAAAGATGCACACTGTTTCATCAGAGAAATATATACCGAAAAACAAATGAGTGTGACAGCTAATGAACACTTTACAAGTAGCTGCTGGTTGCTTTTTGGACATATGTGAATTCATTCATAGCATCAAAAACAACCTCCTCACAGAAATGAAAATCTAGTTAACATAGAGTCTGAAGGCCTGCACGTGGCCCAATGGCATCCTCCGGTATTACCACGACGAGAGAGAGTCCGACAACGCACATGCTCATAGCCAATGTATATTAAAAGGGGCCAATGTTACCAGACTAGCTCCACCACAGAGGCCCTTTCTGGCAGTGATGTCCAATGTTGGTCCATGAAGGTTGGAATGGATTCATATCAGATTTTATTATATACACATATGACAATCATGCATAAAGTTGATCTAAATTGTATCATTTACATATCCTTTGGTTATCCTGAAATTATGGCTAAATTCAAGCTCTTGTGAAGCAACTCGGGACATCCCTGCTTCATTCGATCCAAAATGACATTATATGACGTGGCCACAAAACCGCAAATATTTCCAAACATTCCACATTTCAAGCTGTGCGAGAATGCAATAATAAATTCTTCTCGTAAGCAGTATTCTCAATGATTTTTACACCATTCCGGAAAGTAATAATCGAGTTTCCTCACATCCAGAATTAAAATATAAAAGCACAAACCTACCCTGTAACTCCCCAAGAGATGGAATACACTACACAAACATATAGCAATTGAAAAGAGGGCAAACTAATGCACAGGGACAGCACAGATTACAAAGCAGTGAGTAGATGAGTCCATCACTCTCTGATGGCAAAAATAGACTTATGCTTCTCATTTTACACATCAATCCAGTAAATGTAACAGGTGTTTCAAGCCACTCCAAATAATATCATGCAAAATCCCAGAAGAAGCAACCAACGAGAATCACTATGGGCAACCATACCCTCGTGTGACGTGTCATAAAATAGAGTGAAAATGTATGGGACTAAACGACAAATCAGTTTCACAACCATGGCTGGGCACAGAAGGTGCATTGTGAGCAATGAGATTAGAGCCACTAAATTCTAATTCCCATACATTAAAGATACATTTTAAACGTGAGATTATGGGTCACAGTCTCACACAATAAACATATTTTGAAATGTACTGATACCCAAAAGGGTCATGTTCGCGCTATATAAAACTCAATAACTAAATAAAATGCCGACTGTTCCCCAGCACACCAATAGAAGCATCAGTCTGATGATAACTCCAGCCCACACATACATATGACACATTTTACTACTTTACTATCCAGACCACATCGTGTGCTCCTGTGCAATCATTTTAGCCCACTTTGCCTTAGTTCCATTGTGCAACAACATTGTCAGTGTCTGTAAATTGTAAAAAATAACATATCATGCGTCTTATTGAAAGCGGGACATTTGCATCAATGGGACAGTCCTGTGTCACTTGACATGTGTTACAGAGCAGAAACATATGCAGCCAGGCAAGAATGAAAGCACATTCCAGAAAACGGCGGCGAGTTGGGTAAAGATGTAAAGTAAATTGTCTCGTGTACCATTCCCAAGGTACCACAGTCAACAGGTATTTCAGCTGAACGTGTCTAGGTTCAAATGAAGAAAAGAACACAAGACACCGCAGGGTGACATTTAAGCTTATACATTAGCGCTCTTCTTTACCGTGATGGTAACTGTTTACTGGGCAGACGGTGTAATGTGGCCACCCGCAGAGAACCCCACATAGGAGCCGAGCACATACCTGATCTGGAGGGCTGCACGGCAGTGTGCACCCTTCTGCCCTCACATCCCCGACCCTCGGGGCCCCAGAGTCCCACATCCCACTCCTCGCGATCCCCAGCTCACGAGGAAAGGCAGCCTGCCCGTCTCACTCTTCAGTCCTTGATGCACATAATGAGCCGAGCCCCAGTGGTATTCATGTAGGACAGTTGCGGCTCGCAATACGCGCGGGGGGGTTGCGCGAGGGGGGGGGTTAAAAATAAAGTAAAAAAGTGAAAACTTACCTGACCGCCGACGGGTCCGCGCCGCATCTGCTGTGTGTTCCTGTGCCGGGGTCCGCCACCGCCTTCGTGAGTGGCTGGTGCACCGTGCAACCCCTCTCAACCAATCCAGACGCTGCTCCAGCAGCGCCAGGATTGGCTAGAGCACGGACTGTCTCCGCCCATAGGAGACCGGGGGCTGCGGCCACTGGCCAGTAGCAGCCCTCGCTCGCTCTCCTAATGCAGGGCACTGCAGGCTATACTAGTGCGCATGTTCGGGCTGGTCAGAAAAATGATCAGCCCAAACCTGAACATGCGCACTGGGCCTGCCCTGCTGCTGCTGTCACTCAGTGAAGTCAACGTCACGACAAACCCAACCCTCCAGTGCTGCCCCACCCCCTTCAGCGACGCGTCCTCCTGACTGACTCGGATTTCGAGTCAGGACGCGCCTGGCGGTGAAGTTAATCTTCCTCCGTGGCCATGTGGTTAGTGGGGCAACGCCCCAAAAATGTGACTGAATCGTGTGTGTAACTCTTAAACACGATGTTCACTTCCCCATCCTCCAGTTTTAACGTTCCCCGCTGAAACTGCCCCAGTTCACATTACACATAGCTAGATGTGCCCTCCTTGGAAACGTCGCGCTCAAGCCCTTTCAAAAATAAAAGATGAAATCAAACTGCTGTGACCCCTGCTCCCCGACGAATATCCTCTCAAAGCTCCACCCCAAGTGCCTACTCCCTTAAGCAAACTCTAAATCCCTGTGCGTACCTGCTACAAACATCCTGAATTTCAACCAACATGACCTCCTCGTCTCCTTCCAGCTGGCTTTCTGATCGTGCCGCTCCCAACGTAACTGTTTTTAACCTTGTCCACCCACCTGTGTTTGAAACCTTGTCACGTGCTATCTATGCCTCACCTTATTTCTTAAAGTGCCCCCTACCAGTAAATCCCTCGAATCACTGAAAACAAACCCACACTGCCATGATCGCCTCGTTCCCTGTGTTCATCATTAATCAAGAAAATGAAAATGTAAATAACTTTGTCACCCCCCACAGTCATCAAAAATTAAATAAACATAATTAAACAGCGTGGTACAATTACATTACTTGAAAAATAACTCAAAAGTCCATTGTAGATTCATCCAGAGTTAGTGCACCTTCACGTTCTGTGGAAAAAGTCTCTGATGTGCAAATGTAGTTGTAACAATTTTGCTCTGTGTCCGGTTTTTCAGTGGGGTGCTAACAGGGTTTGGAACGGGAGTTAATGATACTTCAATGGGATTAAACCTGAAGCACACCCTTATCTTTTGATTACTCAAACTTAATTCTCTTTTTATAATTTAGCATGCAAGACTCCGAAGCGCTCCGTCCCAAAAAAACGCCTGGCATGATTCATGAGTCCTGTGTGTGGCACGGCATGTCCGTGTCACAGAGGAGATGCACAGCAGTATGCACATATGTCGAAAATATTCACACGTACTCCATATTTTGACCAAGTTTGTCCAAACGGAGCGCTTCAGAGTCTTTTGAAGGTCATAAAGGGGTGTTTGGGTTAAATGGTTTTTGTAAAGTTAATGTGCATAAGAATTGTTCAGTGTACACGTTCATTGAAACATGTTTTTTAATACCATAGATACCCCCGAAGAAAGTCGCTTGGACCGAAATGCATTGGGTAGATTTAAATGTTTGGGAACCATGAAGTTTCAAGTAATTGCCTGTGGATAAGCCTGGATGGGCATTCTCAAAGTATTCAAGATGCATAAAACACAGAAACTTTGTGTCTCTGACGTGATGGTTAAAAATTGACTATACATTGGAATACATTTGGATAAACTTGGTCAAAATATGGAGTACGTGTGAATATTTTCGACATATGTGCATACTGCTGTGCATCTCCTTTGTGACACGGACATGCCGTGCCACACACAGGACTCATGAATCATGCCAGGCGTTTTTTTGGGACGGAGCACTTCGGAGTCTTGCACGCTAAATTATAAAAAGAGAATTAAGTTTGAGTAATCAAAAGATAAGGGTGTGCTTCAGGTTTAATCCCATTGAAACTTGTTTCAAACTACCAGATGGCACTACCACTGCAGCTTATGCTATCACAACGTTACACACTGTAGATGAGACATCCCGTATCCCATACCAATCGGCTCAGGCTACAGAGTTAGTTGCCCTCCTTAGGGCTTGCGAGTTAAGTGAGGGACTGACTGTCAATGTCTTCACCGACAGCCAGTACGCCTTTGGAGTGGCCCATAATTTCGGGCGCCTCTGGGAGGAGAGAGGGTTCTTGACTTCGCATGGGCTGCGAATACAGCATGGTCCATTGATACATAGACTGTTGTCAGCATTGACACTTCCTGATAAGCTGGCAATAATAAAATGTAGCGCTCAAAAAGGAGTAACAGACGATGTTGGAAGGGGCAATGCGTTTGCGGATCAGACAGCTAAGGAGATAGCTAGATTGAAGATGAAAAAGATGTTTGTGGCAGGGCCCGCTAGGTGGGTTCCAGACAATGGAATGTTTGAGGACACATTGGAAAATGTCAGGGAAATACAGGGCGACACGACAGTAGATGAATTGGCAGTATGGGAGGAGAGGACAGGGC
This sequence comes from Calotriton arnoldi, assembly GCA_963921515.1. Classification (NCBI taxonomy): domain Eukaryota; kingdom Metazoa; phylum Chordata; class Amphibia; order Caudata; family Salamandridae; genus Calotriton; species Calotriton arnoldi. The sequence goes on along the minus strand of CAWUFW010018656.1, from coordinate 198,579 downwards.
GTTTGTATGAGGATGGGTGTTGGACTGACTTGTCTGGGAAGCAGAGATGGTTGCTGCCGAATGCCTATGTGCTCCCTGTTGTCACTATGGCCCATGGGCCAGCACACATTAGTGCCAAAGGAATAGGTAAGCTACTAGACCCAGTATGGCGAAACGATAATATCCCTAAAGTAGCCACACACCTAATGAAACACTGCATCATTTGTCTGAAATATAATCCTGGGAAAGGTACTCCTACACCCGCAGGTAATTTTGCACCGCCTTCCTTCCCTTTCGAGGTTCTCCAGATGGATTTCATCGAAATGGAACGAGTTAACAACTTGAAGTATGTGCTAGTAGTAATTTGTGCATTCAGTAAATGGATGGAGGCTTACCCCACTAAGGAGAATACGGCCATGGCGACGGCGAAGGCGCTCCTAAAAGAGTTCTTCCCACGCTATGGATTGCCACGTGTGATCTGGAGTGACAACGGAAGTCACTTCAACTCAAAAGTCATTGAATTGGTGTGCAAGGGCTTGCATATTAAGCAGAAGTTTCATGCAGCGAACCACCCCCAGTCAGCAGGCCTGGTTGAGAAGTACAATGGTACTCTTAAACTGAAGTTAGCAAAGATCCAAGGAAGCAAAGGATTGCGATGGCCAGATGCATTACCTTTGGCTTTGTTATCCACCAGAGCGACAGCGCATTCTAGAACAGGGTTGTCCCCGTACAAGGTGGTCTTTGGGCGCCCCGCCAATGTCTGGGGCGTCCCAAGACCCAAGCGCTTCTCCGAGATAGAGTACCCCCTGTTGATAGATTATCTGTATGTATTGTCTAAAGATCTCCGTTCTGTCCTCCAACAGATTCACGCCACGCTGCAACCAGTACCAGAGGGGCCGGGGCATCAGCTACAACCCGGGAATTTTGTTATGGTCAAGAATTTTCAACGGAAGAACTGCCTGGAGCCGAGGTGGAAAGGGCCCCTGCTTGTCCTGCTCGCAACCCACACTGCCGTGAAGCTTGAAGGCCGGCAGCACTGGGTGCATGCATCGCATGTAAAAAGGGTACCTCTACCACTTCCGTATGATCAGTGGGCCCTCGAAGGAATAGCTGACAAGGAAGGGGAGCGCGTGCCCCATTTCGTTCCTTTCTCTGACGCCCGATTGAGGTGGGCGCAGACAGACGAAGAAAGCAACGCAGCCTTACTTGAGGCGGTCCCCCCAGAGATAAGGGCCGCCCCGGATGCTCCCACTTCTAGTGCACAGACACCTGAGTCTCAATGCCCTGCTGAGCCTGAATTTCTTCCCCTTTTTGCTGATGAAGAAGTGCCTGGGGTCGTTAGGTACAACTTGCGGCCCAATGGAAGGACAGTGCGCCAGTAGGACAGTCCAGGAGTTAGGGAAGGACTTGAGCTTAGGGCAGAGGTGCTATGTCTATGGTGCCTGCTTTAGATTAGAGTGAACAATACTGGTGCACTGCCCTAGACACTGGACAGGATCGTTGAGGGTATTTGCCCAGGAGGGAGGGTGCCCTATCCTGAAAGAAGAGGATTTGTTTTCCAGCAAGGGCGGCGATCGCGCAGCTCCCCCGTGGGAGTGCTTCATAGCACCGTAGTTGATGAACAATAGGAGCCTACCAGTGAGGCTCTGAAGGACACTGGGTGACTTGTACTCCTCTGGTCGGTTGTATTTTTGTGGCTCCAATTCCTAAGGTTTCTTTCTATGTACTCATTTGGCCGTGCAGTCATGAAGGAGGAACAGCCTCTGGTGGCCCCACCATTGCAGCAGAATGGTCCAGGGTGGTCTAGTTGGTCCACTGGGCATAGGGTAGTAGTGGTAGTGTTCCTTCTCATAGTAACAATAACACTATTCTGGGTGGTGTGGTATTTAGAAGAACAGCATCCTGTACATACTTTGATAGGGACTATACCGGCTCCACCTGAGCATTCGTTTGTTACACTGGCCCCGCATAAAGAAATACATAGACAGACTTATGCCCAGAATGCATTCCTGCAGATGCTTCATCAGGTACACAGCACCACCAATGCCACGAACTGTTGGGTGTGTGGGTTACTTCCCTCAGTTATGCACAAGACTGATCTGCTGGTGTCATTGCCCCTGTCATACTTGGGTAGTTGTGAGGCCTGGTTCCAGTTGCTTTCTATGGTATATATGCCGACACTATGAATATGGTACAGGCTAATTATGAAGCAGTATTGGAGAATATAGTGGTACACCAAGGATACACACCTGGGGCAGATGGAAAGGAGGGTACCCTACATCCAGAATTTTGCATGAACCTTTTTGAAAATATAAAGAATGTCACTTGGTTACAAAATGAAATGTTGGAGTTCCAAGGATTTAATGTTACTGAATATTTTAAATGTTTCCAGGAATGAAATATAACTGAAGACAAAGCCATGCCCCTCCCTGTGATCAATACAGCAGCTAGTTTTTGTGTTGAAGGTTCAGGGATCGTTCCAGTAGGACAAAGCAGTTGCAACTACACATACCGATTGAACACTACTAGTAGCCCACCGTTGCTCACACCTCCAAATGTATACTTCGTTTGTGGGGAGCAGGCCTATACATGGCTTCCCAGGGGATGGTCTGGCCGGTGTTATGTCTCTTTTCTTTTACCTCCCGTTTACATTGCACTATCTAATTATCACAAGGATCATAGGCTACAACGTAGGGATCTACATTTGCATCGGGCCAAGAGAGTTGTCAATCCAGAAGACATAGACCGAACAGATACTTCCCTACAGCAGTTTACTGACATCATGAAGGGCATTCTGCCGTTCTGGGGCCCCATGTTCAATAGTCGTAATATTCGGCGCCTTGCCCGAGTAGTTGAGGGAGTTATTAATACTACTGCAGGTATACTGACTAATATTACAGTTGAGCTTCAAGCTACGAGACTCATTGCTCTTCAAAACCGGATGGTTTTAGACGTCATCCTTGCTGATAGGGGTGGAGCCTGCCGCGTCATCGGCAGCAGTTGTTGTGTTTACATTCCTGATAACGCCCCTACTGTGTACTCCGCCATACAGAAATTACACAGGCTTGCTTCAGATATCCATCAGGATAATGGATCATGGTCCCTCACGGGGTGGTTCTGGGGTCTGCTGACATCATGGGGTTGGAAGATACTACTCGCCCTCGTAGTTATTGCAGGTGTCATCTTCACATGTTGCCTATGTATTAACTGCCTTCCAGCATGTTGCACCTATTGTGTGAGCAAGCTCACCCGTACCCCTAAATTGTCAGGACGTGATACTAAGGTCTCTACTATGATGATGCAGGATATCATGCTTATCGATGTGGGAATTTTTGAATACTAAGTAGATGTTGATCCTCATATGTTGTTTTATTCTCCCTGATAGCTTGAGTGACTATGCATTTTCCTCCTTCCTACTTAGAAGTGTAAAGACCCTACCGGATAGCATCAATAAAGCATTTAGCCACCCACGCTAAAAGGAGGGTCTGTTAGGTTTGAAAATCCCATTCCTGCTATGCACTCGTATCATGCTATATTAGATTAGCAGTGTGTGGCTAAACATACGCCATTTGTATTCACGTTATGCAACCCACTGAGTTATCCCTGCAATGTGCAAGCTTTCCTGTAGTTAGCCAGTGTGACTCCATTTTGTATTTCGTAATCCCTATTGGGCCGCTTAGGCCGTATCTGAACTAGGCCTCATCATTCGTATTGCTTGACTCAGCAGAACACTGTATTTCGTTACTATTTTCTCTCTGTTCAAGGCTGTTTTCTGACTTACTAATGAATAGGCCATTCTGCCCTCGCATACCTATCTGAGTGTGTAGTTCTGCTCCCATGTTGGGAGACGCTGAGACTCAGCGTGGTGACCTCGAAGTACAGATAGCATGTACCCATCTGGCAGGTGGTAGCCCATCCTCCTGAGCCTCCTTTGTTCATGTTGGGCCCAGGCCGGTAACTTTCCACTGTGGGCGTGGTTGGAGGCTCCTAGGGAAGAATGATTACTCACTGCAGACTGTTGGGGGGGGTCAGTCCCTCGGCAGACATCTTAGGGTGCAGGTCAGATTGGACTCCTCTGCAGAGTATTTGCTAATAAAGGTGTGTTTGTATTCTCTACTGTCTGACCGACTCTTCATTACTTGGGAAGGCATAACAGGAGGTTGTAAGTAACCCGGGTGGCCCCTAAGGGCCACTTCCTTCATGAACTGCAACGTCTCCTTGCCCAGCAGGCCCAAGGAGCACATGCATATCCGAGCAACCTGCAATCGAGTCAGCAGAGTGCCGTCCACGTGCTCCAATAGCTTGCTACACCCGCCCTCCAGCTGCACACGCAGGAATCCCTGTGTCAGTGCCACTGGACAATAAGGGGCCCCGAGTGTAGGATCACCCATGTACTTTGAATCTCCCAACCCTGACATGAAGGAGGTCCCCGGACACAACAACATCCAACACATTGATAGTGGTGCCTTAGCCTAACCTCGATGATGCTTCTAGTTCGGAAATCTGAAATGCCCCTAAGGAAGTGAGCAAATAGGCAAGACTAAAAATAGGTCTTCTGTCATCAACTGCAGCTGGAGCCACACGCTCCCATCCCTTCATTGACCGTCATACCCTGGGATCCTTGGTTGGATCCCCAAGCCCCTTTAAGCCTGCGCAAAAGGCAACTGCCGATAACTGCCTTCAAACTAGGGACAACGACTTACCCTCCCCTTGCCTAACCAGAAAATGCAGCACTCCCTCTGAGGAAAATCTGTCAGCCACCACGGGCAAGCTGAAGGATGACTCATACCCCCGCCATGCAGACTCATACATACACTTAGTCCTGGGAGCCAGGGATGCAGCTATTAGGTTTTGGGCAAAATGGGGCACCAAGTTTCCACAATTCCTCGGGAAGTCTGACATCTTCACATCTGCCTGTGGTTCAGCACTCTGAATTCTGTCAACTTAGAATGAGACAGGGCATCAGCTACCACATTATCCATCCCAGGAACGTGCTTTGCAATGAAACACACATTATGTGCCAGGCAGCTGAGGATCAGAACCTTAAGTAAGCAAAGCACGAGAGGGCATTTGACTCTCTGAGTATTGACTACCATAACTGCTAACAGGCTGTCTGACCAAAACACTATTCTCCTGTTGGCTAATGTGGATCCCCAGATCTGCAGGGCCGCTATGATGGGAAATAGTTCTAATAAAGTCACGTTGCGTGCAAGCCCGGAGGGCACCCAATCCGCCGGCCAGTGCTCATGCACCGCCTTGTGCAAAACACAGCACCAAAGCCTACGCTACCACAGAAGCTATGTAAAGGGCTAATGCTACATTAGATTACAACAGCTGTTGCCACATCAGGGAGCCATTGAAATTGCCCAAGAACCCCTTTCAGCTGAGGAGATCCTCCCTGATCTCAGAGGACAATCTGGTGTGATGGTGCTGGGCATTCAGACCGCCATTGCCCTGGCAATGTTCTTTTAAAAAACCCTGCCCATGGGTATTACTCTGAGGGCGAAGTTAAGCTGCCCCATAAGGACCTGCAATCGACGCAAAGTGACCTTCTTGGCTGCTAGGCAGGTGCCAATGGATGCTTTGAATGCCGCAACTCTGTCCTGTGGGAGCCTACACACCCCAGCCACCGAATCTATCTCAATGCCCAGTAACGCCATGCCTCAGTCTTATCCTCTGCTACTGGAACCCCCATGGACTATGCCAGCTAACGGAAGCCCAGCAAGGCCTTCCCACACACTGGGGAGCCCAAGAACGGAAACTCATCCAGATAGTGCACCACTTCCTAGGATGCCACTAGGTCCTTAACCGCCAACTCCAAGAACCTACTGAAAGTCTCAAACACAGAGCAAGTGATAGAACACCTCACAGTCATGCAGAGGTCGACAAAGAGGTTTCTTTTGAAAGTGAAGCCCAGCAAGCAAGTATCACCCGGGTGCACTGGCAGGAGGCGGAAGCCGGCATCTATGTCAGATTTGGCCATCAAAGCGCCCCTCCCCAACCTCAGCATTTTGAGGATGGCCTCATCAAAAGTGGTATACTGCATGGCACAGAGCTCTGGGTCCAAATTGCCATTAACCGATGACCCCGGCAGAAAGGATAGGTCATGAATCAGACAGAATTTCCCAGGCTCTTTCTTAGGGACCAGACCCATATGAGGAACACACCAGATCCTTGCATGGGACAGACTCAAATGGTCCTGCCACCCTCCCCGCCTTCACCTCATTCATGATTTTTCCCATAGCAATCTCAGGGCATCGTAGTACCGACAACTGGTTAGTAGGGGGGTACCAAAGTTAAAGGGGTGCTGGATGGAATGCGGAACCCGTACTTGAAGCCATAATATAACAGATGAGCATCTTGCCTAGATTCATACTTGCAAAGACGGTGAGAGGGCACTTGCAAATGAATGGGTGTAGGAATCTTCCTAGGTTGGGTGAGGCTATCAGCTTTTGGGGTTGCTGCTCTCTTGGTCTCCCCTGCTTAAAGCACTTGCTTTCTGGGTAAAGGTGGGTCCCACAAAAGGAGCACAGGTGTTTGAATTTGCAGGCAGACCCTCTGTTACATTCTTTTTTGTTGTAATGTCAGCTGGCCAGTTTTTTTCGTCCCCTGCACTGTTGTCAGACAGAAAGGGCTCTGGGAGTTTTGCAACTGCCGGGACCATATTGAACTCTGAATGCCAAATGTTGATTTCCCTTTGATCCGACGCCATCACCGGCCAGACCAACTTCATTTGCCTAAATTTAGTATCATATTGAAGCCAGGCAGAGCCCTGAAAATCCGAAGCTGTGCTATTTATTTGTGACCTGACATAAACCCATACAATTGGGAAGCCATCACAGGAAACTTCTCAGAGAGGATCACTGAGTAAATAGAAAACCCAGTCACCCAGTTCTTGAGTAAGCCTGGGCAGATTTCGCGGAGTCCGGCTACGCGGAACTCCGCGAAGTGACCAACAAACTCCGGCACGATACGTGGAGTTCCGCAAGTGGCAGAGTGCCCTTGGTCACGCCTGTTCGCGTTGATTTTCAGCGCTGGGCGTTTGTCCTGCGCTGCAAAATCAATGCGAACGGCACCATGCACAGTGCAAGAGGGCGCGGATTCTTTTCTGCCACTCAAGTAGATTTTCTACTCGAGTGGCAACTTTCTCAACGTGAACGGAAGGTATCTCAACGCGAGCGGTCGCGACCACCCGCACCCGCCCGCATTGAGAAATCCGACCACCCGCGTTAAGAAATCTCGCTGGAAGATGAATTTCACCTTGCCGTTGGGGAGCGCGAGCGAGGATAAAACTCTGCTCTGCTATGCGGAGCAGAGTTTTTCGCAACTCCGTGTGCTCCACAGAGCACGGAGTGCGGAAAATTCTGCAAACTCTGTGAACGGAGCGGAGTTCACCACCCGGGCTTAACAAAGAACACCGCTGGGTCAACGATGGTCTCTAAATTTGTTGAGCGCTAATCCGTCAGGGTGGCCGACGTAATATCCTCCACCACCCTGATGAATGAGCAGGACTCCTGCCAAATTCTAAGTCAGGCCCAAAGAATTTATTGGAGTTAGTTTCAGTGGTCAGTCAAACCATATGGGCAAGGAAGACACAGTTGCATAAATCTGAAGTTTTGGTAATTAGTTCTACCTAAGACAATTAAGATTCATGTTGTTCAGGTGGAAACGTGCTTTGTGCAAGGGAGTAACCTGTGCAAATGGTGACTGGAGTACAAGTACAGTGGGTAAGCCAGGGATTCAGATTCAGTGCTGTGCTTAATGGACGGCAAAGTGCTTTGACCCTATCTCTGGTGGAGACCAGAGATCACTTCTGAGGGAGCTGTGCAGACTGGTATAGTGCTTTCTTTAAGGCCTGGTAAACAGCCTGTAGATATTTTACTGTTCAAGAAATAGCTCAAGGGTCCCCAGAGTTTAAACATGCTGTTATTGCATGGCTACAAGAGTGGACCCCAGCCTGATTCTGGAAGGCCCTGAGCCAGCGGCGTCAAAGATTTAAAGTAGACATGCAGAGGCAGAAAGTGTGGAATGCGTATTCTTTTGGTTGGCTGCACAACCTACAGGGAGCTTCTCCTGCTGCCCTTAACCAGGGTTCTGCATGCGCGTTGGTAGAAAGCATACCAAGGCGATGTTTTAAGAAGGTTCCCTTGTTCCAACTGCCAAAGGCTTTGCCCAAACATGGTTGCGGTTTAAGCAGTGTGTAACATCTTAGTACCATCCATGCGTTGTCGCGGTTCTCGAGAGAAGCCTTGTCCTCTGGATGAGATTAGATTCAATGTTTTGCTGGTTGTCCTTCGGAACGACTCAATGGTGAGCATTGAGGACCATAGCTGAGCTAGTCCAAGCTGATCAATGGAATCTTTGAGGTATTTTCCTTCTGCTGAGTGGGGTTTGTTGATTTCCAGCCAGATGTTGTGATTTATGGTGTTCCTTTCAGTGGACTGGATCCTATAGCTCATGGTGACGAATGCTGCACTTCTAGCTATCGTTTGTTTGGCTAGACCAAGTTCTAGCCTGATCTGGTAGGTGAAATATTTCCCTGTCGATTGTAATGACAGTATTGTCCAGAGTGGTTGAGGCCCTCCCTAGAACGGCTTCGCTTCCATATGCCAGGGTTGGGACTATCTTTGCCCTAGCATTTTCCAGAATGGGACTGTATGATAACCCATTCAGATTCCTAAATAGTATCCTGAGACTAGCTGTCAGGGCAAGCCCTTTCCTCTTTATTTCCTCCCTGTACGGATTGAAGTATTGAAGTTTCCTTTATTGTCAAATGTTAGTCCAAGATATTTGTATTTGGTGACTTTTTCGACCTTTGTGGAGTTGAGGAACAGCTGGTTTTACCGCCCATTCTTCTGCAGCGGTTCATGATTTTGGTTTTAACTTTCAAGTTGCTTCAGGGATTTCTGTATTGCCACAGCCTACCCTACAAGGAGTTTGGCATATATTTTGTCTGTGATAAGCAAGCCCATCTCTGTTTGCTGGAAGATAGGTATGGGTCTTGCTACCCTGCCCAGGTAGATCCAGTTATCAATCACACTCCTGACAATTTCCCCTATTGACAAAGACATCACCTACTACCTCTGTAACAAATTGCCTGTGCCAATACTTTTTCCAATGTGTAGGGTGTGGAAAGCTATCCGGGAAGTTCGAAATACTGCCCAAGTACTGAAAGAGGTAGCGAGTGCTATTGCGATTTCTTTGGGACTTGTTTCTGATCAATTAAGTTCCCATAGATCAGCCATTTACAACAAAGAGTGGCTTTGGATGTTACCCTGGCTGCCAAGGGTTATGTATGTGCCATAGTGGGTTCTGAAGGTTGTACATTTTATCCCAAATATCTCGCTCAGTATCCATGAACAGACAGACCATATTAGAGACAGAGTAAAGGAGCTTAATAAGGCCTCCAATGGGTTTGATCTATATGGAAGTAGCATTTGGTCCTGGATGAAAGAAAGGTGTGACTGGGAATGAAGATTTTTGAGACAGTCTTTGCAGAATTCATTCTTTTGATGACCATTTACATTTCCACATAGATCTGCTTTTACTCTATTTGTCGTCTGACAACCAATAAAGGCAGTGCCCGTTTATTTCCATATACCATTGACAAAAAAGACGAAAGCTGTCATGATTAATATGCAACTGAAACATGCAATGAAAATGACACTGCAATAAAAATGAGTGGATTAATGGCTATAGATTTCCTTAACCTCTGCACCGTGAAGATGCAAAGGACAGCAGATTATCAACTTTCTTTGCTATCTGATGATTTAATAACACTTTTGCAAACTGCTCTGTTGAGTAAACCACAGCCCTTGTTATTCTAACATGCTTGAGTTATCTTGCCTCTGGAATTAACCTGCGTCATTTACATTCCTGGCAATGAGAAGTACAGATTCTCATTTAAGCCAGCTCCGTGTCTGAGATCTCTAATGTTGTATATTACCTCTAGGAACATTTTCATTTTTCTCATTAGAAACTAAGACATCTGTTGGTATTGTTACGAAAGTTTTGTTTTCTGTCAGATGAACCTTACATCAAATGCCCATGGAAGTTGGGGCAATGGTTCTGGAACACTTTTCAGTGTGGGGTGCTGCCATCAGTGTTACATCACTGAAGTCATAGGGATTGTGAAAAATCTAAGTGTCCCACAAAGAACAAGTATAGTAACTGAGCCGTGCACATTCAGGAGGAGAGTGGTAAAGGTGTGGGGGCAGATTTACAAGCCCCTTGTGACACTTTTGCGCCGCCGTTGCGTCACTTTTTGTGATGCAGCGGTGGCATAAACAATCTGCCACGTTGCAGCCCATTTACAAAGTGACTCATCTAGGGTGATGAGTCACCTTGTAAAGCCCTGTGCCACATATACCTGCGTCAGTTATAATGTATGCAGGGTGGGCGTTCCCACTCGGGAAAGCCTCGTAGAAGTGGCGCAGTGAAATATACATGATTTCACTGCGCCACTTCTAGGACACCACTGCATCAAAACCCTTCGGCTGCTTGGAGCAGACTTAACGAGTGACGCATTGTATTAGGAATAGGCCTTCCCATGCATTCCTGGAGTTGCAATGTGCTTGCAACACGACTCCAGCAATGCGTGACTTTTGCGTCGACAGATGCGTCAGAATTTCGGACGCATCTGTCAATCCTTGCGCCATGGTGCGTCGTATTGTAAATACGGCGCATCCATGATGGCACAAGGGTTTCGCACGCAGGCGCAGGGAAACTGACATATCTATACAGATGCGTCAGTTTCTTGTAAATAAGCCCCACGGTATATAGCCATTACTAAAACATGGTGTGGTACCACATTTTCCATGTAAATATCCACATAATTCACACTGACATGCATTTACTTATATACCTATATACCGCACAATTGATAATATGTGGAAACCAAGTTTCTACAAATATTTAACACTTGCACATCACGAAGTAAAGTGTCTTGATTTGTTTTAATCCTATTAAAATCTTTCTTTCCATCACACTTCACAATTACAAAAAATATACTTCATTTGTTTTTTACTAACTGCTGATATATTTTAAAATAATTGTGCAGTTTATTTACAGGTATTTATATTTTGTTGTGTGTTAAAAAAAAAGATGACATCCAAAAGCCTTTCCTTTCACACTCCCTGAACCCCAACAGGATTGTCGTATAGTTCATCTTAGAAAATCCTCTAACTTTGCAGTCAGAGAAAGAAAATGGAACACCAATTTCCATGGTAAAAAAATAAGCAGCAATTTCTCAGAAGTCATAGCCTGACATTCGATCTCTGTTTTTGAATACGCAGCAAATATGACAAAATAAAAAGATAAAAACAGTTTAAAGACATCTTTATTGTTCATTCACTTTCTGAACTCAAGCATGGTTATTTGGGGGATGCTGCAGCACCCTTCACATCCTACTTCCAGTACCTATGTGTTGGGAAAATCTGGGGAGAGGTTAGGATTAGATGCTCAGTTGTTTGGTGAGGTAAAGCTCTGCATCGCTAGATAGCAATATCACTATATTGTTGCTTATTTTTGCAAAATAAACATGCTTTATACTTTATGTGGACTCAGAGCAGTATTGTTCTTTCACAGAAAATGGTGTCATGAGCCAGAAACTGTCTCTCTACTCTCTGCCTAAGGGGGGGAGAGAGCAGGATTGGACTTAAGGTAAGGGAGAAATTTCTCCAGAAGAATAGGGGTGGAGCCCGGCCCAGTGCGACCCACTGATCAGGTTGGATAGCATTGGCACAGCTAAATTCATAGATGAGCCTAAAAAAACCTTAATTTTATGCTGCTATGCAGGTTCATTTGGGTGTTTCAGAACATGCTTGGTTGTTCTCTGGGAAGGAGATGGGTAGGAGATGATGGGTCAAACCAGGTGGGTAGGTAGATGTGGGAGGTGACCTTCGAGAACAAAACAAGTGTGTATTCATTCCATGGTAACGCATGAGAGGCCTCTAGAAAGGAAGCAGAGAGGAAAAGAAAATGTATCAAAGTTAGGGAAGTTCAGGCAAGGGTTAGCATTAGATGCTGATATGATTTAGACTTCAAGAGGGTTTAGAACAATATTGTTCTCTCACTCAGTGACATGGTGGATCTAACAGCATTGACTATTCTGTATGTCATGCTATCTTCCTCCATTTCCAAATGGAAATTCAGAATGTGGGCAACCCATGCCATCACTGGATAAAACGATGTGCCAGACACCAATGTGTTGCCTGGCTGAGAGTTAGCATTTGACCGTACCAGGACCAATCTCATGAGGTAAACAAGGCAGCCTGTATCAAAAGGCCTTGGGTAAATCAACATTCACTGTGGTGCTCAAGGCCATGAGGTGTAACAACCCATCCAGGACCAGCTGGTGAGGGAGACCTAGAGAATCTGTGGGAATTATCTAAAAAAAAGGGAAGAGGAATTGGAAAATCTTGGAAACATTCCACCTCCATAACCAGTTTCCAGCTGTTGTAATGAAGTAACTGGTGGGAAAGGCGGGAAACAAAGAGGTCTCTCCCAGTGAGTCCACATCTGAGTATCAAATCCTGAAAGAGTTGCTGGTCAAGCTTCCAATCGCATCTCAGGTATTTCTGGAATTACGGACTATATTGTGTTCTGGTGAACTGATAAGTATTCTGGCAACACCAATATCCTCTGGTCCAGGCAGAAATACCAAAAATCCTTGGTCAGTTCTGCTAACAGCATGGACTTTGTGCCCCCCATTGATTGATATACCAGCCCGGGGAAATGCCCATTTTGAGCAGGACTCATCAGGTCATCTTGTCTGTGGCCCAACACCTGATAGCAAAAGAGTCCACCAGGAGTTCCAGACAGTTAATGCACTAGTTCAACGTGTCTCCTGACCACCTTCCTCCTGTTGACAAACACCCTCATCATGCCTCGAACCCCACCGAAAGGCATCTAATTCGACAATTCGGTCCATTGAAGTACTAAAGATGGCCCTCCCATTCCAGTCCTCCATAAGGTACAACCAGCACTAAACCTCTGTTCAGGCTTCTTCAGACAGAATCACCAATTTTGAGTAAGTCATTCCCCTCCATTGATGGATGCCTTCACCCTTTGGTGACTTCTACAGTGTAGTTGGCCTCAGAAAATCTTCTGAATTGTTGAGGAAAGTAGTCCCACTATCCTGGCCAGTTATCTCAAGGAAGGTCAATCTGTGAGGGAGATCTTCTCATCTCCTTCTTGATATCCATCACTTTCTTTGCTGGTAGGCCCAAGGTATTCAATGCCGAATCCACTGTGAAGTCCAGGCAGGCCAGCCACTGACTGCAGCTTAATTCCATTTTCTCTCTTTTGACTTCAAATCCCAGGTCCTGTAGCGAGGTTACACAAAGAGCGCCCACTCTGCTGGCATTGAGCCCCCAGAAGAAAAGCGTCTAGCTATTTAATGAGACATATACCCTTATATCTCAAGAATTCTGTCACCAACTTCAACAATTTTTTGAAGAACCAGGGTGCCAAGGACAGGCTGAACAGGATGTCTGTAAACATGAACACCTGGCCACTTCAGGTGACCTAGAAGAATCTGCGGTAGACATGAAGCTAGGGACAGTGAATTTAGCATCCTTTAAGTTCAAGCACACCATTCAGTATTTTGCCATCAAAATGTTTCTGAGCAAGTAGATGTAATTCATTTTTAAGTGCTGATATACCAACAAACTCACTGAATTCTCACAGATTAATTACTGATCGATGGCTCTTATCATTTTTGCCACCAGAAAGATGTTGCCCAAAATGTCATTTGGGTGGAGAATCATTTCTACGATCCCTTATTTCCTCAGCATCTCATCTACCTCATTGTTCTGCAGGGATTTCTAGTGCTCCATGAACAATGCACATTAGGCACTACTCAGTAAACTGATGGTTCTTTGAACACATTCTGACACGATGTCTGGTAAAACCAGGCCTCTTGATGATTTAGCCTCTTCAGCCATGTCCAGGTTCCTCAACCATTAAAATATTAACCATGGCCATCGTCGTAGATATACAGAGCTTACATGCCATCCTATGCAGCCTTAGGGAGCTCCACTGAATCAGCTTAAAAGAGGAGTTAGGAAAAAAATTCTGCACTATTAGGGCCATATTATCAAGAACGGCGATAACATTATCACTGCTTTAGCGGCAGGAAACTGCCGCTAAAGCGGCGATAATGGGCTTGATAATATGCCCTATAGAATTCCAATAGAAGCCCAGGTTCTGGTGTCAAGGAATTCAAACCTGGGCTTCTATTGGAATTCTATAGGGCTAAAGCGGCGATAATGTTATCGCCGTTCTTGATAATATGGCCCTAAGTGTTTAAACAGTGCTAGAATTGCAGTGCAGGAACAAGGAGGTTTTACTGGTGGATGTAATCCTCCTTCAAGTCTCATGCCGACTTGCACTGGACGCTCCACCCTTTGATCGTGACTTCATGTGCATGTGGGAAGGAGGGTGGAAATTACGAACTGGGAATTAAAGGAACCTAGTGGTAGGCTACACTGATAAGGCACAATGCTGGTCCAACTCTCCGACTGGCCCACAGTTGCGTAATACCATTGATGAGCACCTGAGCCCACCAGTAATAGCAATGAAATACTGCATGCCGCCTAGCGCCTAGCTATGAGGTCCTAGCACCATGCTTGCACAATGACGAAAATGCGTGGCCTGTCCCCACTATGACAAGTGCTTGACCGTGTCCATGTGGCTCCTACTGCACATAAGGCTACCGCTACTGAAAGTGGGCACGGCACGCCTTTCAGTAAGCTGTAAAGTGAAAACAGGGAAAAACAATGGTGTCAACAGAAAGTTTAGGACCTTTAGATTCGCAGTTTCCCATTTGCCTCTCTAATCCCCATAGTCCCCCTACCAGCTGCTACACCCACTGAGGTAAAGAAACCAACAACAGAAGGGAAGGGAGGCTGTCAGACTCAAACAGACTCTATCATACAATGTTCTCTCAATGTTTCTCATGAGGGATTAAGTACTGAGGTCAATGCCTCTTATTGGATGTGAAGCTTCCTTATGGATTCAAGGGGCTCATGGGAGTTGTAGTGCTGAACATATTTGCCGTTTACTGTTCTGTTTATTATTGATTGCTTTAGTTGTCTGCTGACCGAACTAAGTAAGAATGAAAAAGGCATAATCCTCGCCTTTGGCCCAGCGTTAATATTTAAGGAATACTAATATATGTCTTTGCCTCTCCTTCCGGATCATTAATGAAAATAAAAAGAAATCAGATACATTACTTGGAAACAATTAACTACACATTAATAGGATAACAATTTTTACACACAAAAAGAAACAATTACAGTGCATCTTTTTATTTTAAAATGTAAAAATCCATGTATACGCCTTTTAAAAAAAGAAATTGAAAGTTAACTTCCATCCTGGGTCTCTTCTGCTTAGTTAGTCATACATTAGCAATGTATTATACAAGTCCCAGCCTGCAAGATAACCTATGTCAAAGACAGACAAATACAATTTTAACACCACTTTCTCTTCGAAAGAACAACAGACATATTTAAGGTAAACGTATCTAACAATAGTAACTATTTTTAATTGTGTTAAAAACTGCATTATCAATAAATGCGTCGATTACCATATACATAACAGAAACCTATGCATACAAGCACATATATAAAAGTAAAAAAGCCAACATTAAAAACATAAAAACACACTTACACACAGATTTACACAACACTATGCATTTATAAAAACATAACCACATCTAGCAGTATTCTTAATGCAGTGACTGCCAACATAAAGTATTAAAAAATTCTCTTTATATTATTAACATGTTTTTTCCAACAGTGTGAAAGGGGAAACAGCCTTTACATCGACTCATTGACAACGAAGGACCTGAACCACGACTCCTTAACAACGACCTCAACCTGAATCACGAGTCTTTTAACCACTAATGCATTTACAACTACCTCTGGCCAGTAGATGGCACTCTTGGATTGTATATGACAGATGTATTACTATTGATAAAATGGTGGATGGGCGCATTTTATATGGTTTTGTAGAGTGGATGAAGTGTTTTTTTTTAACAAAATAAGTTTAGGGAAATAGTGTTTATTAAGTGAAAACGTGTTTGAATTTTGTTGTAAATGCATTAAAGGTAAAGGCATACTCGCAGTAAAAAAAAAAAATACTTTAAAATGTAAGTATTTTGGTAAGTAATACGTGATATATATATATATATAAATATATTCACCGAAAAAAACATAGGTTTTAGGGACGTTATAGTTACAAATTAGCATTTAAAAAACCTTTGAAATTCACTGAAAAAACCATAGGTTTTAGGGACAGTTATAGTTAGTTGGACATTGCACTCGTACAAAACCCGTGAAATTCCCCCGTTATAGTTAGTTCAGCTAACTATAACTCGCGCCCCATAATGCACTGCTGATGACGTCACATATTACATCACTCATGACATGGTCAGTGACATCACTGATGACATCACTGATGACATCTCAAATGACATCACTGATGACATCATCCAGTGACTGTGTGTTTCTGTAAAGTTTAAATATTTTTATATATATAGGGAAAGGCGTATTGAAGAATGAGTGGGTGTATAAGTGTCTGTATGGATGATTTAGTAGGTGCGTGACTAATTCTATAAGTGAGTGATTAAACGTATCTTACTGAATGCATGGGTTAGTGACTAAACTGGGTGAATGTCTGTATCTGTCTGTTGCTGTGTAAGTGGCTGCATGGGTTTGTGAATAGCTACATGAGTGTCTATAAGAGTTATTGATTTGTTGTCTGAGTATCTGTATGGGTGCCTGAGTGTTTGTGTGGATGGGGTGTGTGCGACTGTGCATAGATGTGTGAGTGGGTGATTCACTGGGTGGATGGTTTCAAGAGTGCATCTGTGATAGACTGTATGGGTGGGTAAGTGTGTGTAAGAGTGTGTTAGTGAGTGAATGTATGTCCCAGTGGTAGATGTGTGAGTAACTACATATGTGAAAGGCAGTATATATGTGTGTTGGAGTATATAAATAGCTATAAGCGAGAGTGAGTGATTGTGGCTTATGGATGAGTGTGTGCTTGTATCAGTGATTGTATAAGAGCGTAACAATGTGCTAGTATTTGTATGATTAAGTGAGCTGGTGTGTGTATAACTGTATAGGTGAGTAAATGGCAGTGTGTTTAATTATTTGCATGACTGACTAGGTGTGTGAGTACCTCTATGGATGAGTGGCAGTGTTTGAGTGTCTATATAGGAGTAAGAGTGCATATGATAGTCCTGTATTGAGTGACCATAAGTATGAGTGACTGTACGGGTGAGTGAGTGGATGTGTGTGTGTAGACCTAAGAATCAGTGAGTGGGTATGTAGTTATTGGTGTTGGAGTGTCTATGGTTTTGCGAATGGCAGTCTGTAATTTAGATTGGGTGTATCAAAGGTTATATTAGGGTGTGAAGAGCTGCATCAGATTATCACGTGGATGATGTCATCAGTGATGTCATTTGAGATGTCATCAGTGATGTCATCAGTGATGTCACTGACCATGTCATGAGTGATGTAATATGTGACGTCATCAGCAGTGCATTGCGGGGCGCGAGTTATAGTTAGCTGAACTAACTATAACGGGGAATTTCACGGGTTTTGTACGAGTGCAATGTCCAACTAACTATAACTGTCCCTAAAACCTATGGTTTTTTCAGTGAATTTCAAAGGTTTTTTAAATGCTAATTTGTAACTATAACGTCCCTAAAACCTATGGTTTTTTCAGTGAATTTCAAAGGTTTTTTAAATGCTAATTTGTAACTATAACATGTCTGAAACCTACGGTTTTTCTGTGAATTTCAAAGGTTTTGTAAATGACAATTTTTAAATGTATTAATTGTTATATACATTTTTTTCATACTGATTTCGAAATTTTTTAGAAAACATTTTTTTTTACATATTTTATTTTTTAAATTACATTGTAATTATATTATACATTACAAAAAATACTTTCTCAGAATGAATTACTTTAGTTTAAATACTTTGCACATAGGCAATAGACTTTTAAGTACAGTAGTTACAGTTGTTGCAATGGGCAACACATTTTCAAACACAATGCAACATTCAGCTCAATGTGAATTTCTAGTTAAATGCAATTAGTTACTTTATGGATTACTTTTCTAACCACAGGACTGGATCCTAGATTCAGTCCTGGGACATCACCTGTAAACAGTTGAGTAAAAGCGTTTTGGTTACAGTCGTGATTTTTAAGGAATATTATTGTACTTTAAAAGTTGACACTTAGAAACTTTTTCTCATAGAATGACCAATGTTATCCTATGGAAGGAAATTCACTTAGGAGGTAAAAACTGTTATCGTTACTTTTTGTTAATCAGTGTTGGATCCTGGATCCAGCACTGGTGCATCTCCTGTAAACAGTTGAAAGAATGCGTTTAAGTCATACAGGCGATTTTTAAGGAATATTTGTAGTTTGTGAAAATTGACACTTTGAAACTTTTCTGCTGAAAACCAGACAAAGGATTCCTATGGAAGAAAATATAAGTTACTGGTAAGTACGGTTAAAATTACTTTTCAGGGTCAGTCCTGGGCTAAAAGATGCAGCACTGGGTTCTCTCCTGATAACAGGTGAGTAAATTGGAATTCGTACTTTGGTTGATTTTAGAGGAATATTATAAAGTTCCAAAACTTCACACTTAGAAGAATTTCCAAGTGAAACCAGTCAATGTTAGCCTATGAAGGAAATTCAAGTTACCGGTAAGTACGGTTAAAATTAATTTTGAGGATCAGTACTGGGCTGAAAGATGCAGCACTGAGGTCTCTCCTGATAACAGGTGAGTAAATCAGAATTCGGATTTCGGCTGATTTTAGAGGAATATTTTAAAGTTCCAAAAATCAACACTTAGAATCTTTTTCAGCAAAAAGCAGGCAATGATATCCTATGGAAGGAAATTCAAGTTACCGGTAAGTACTGTTAAAATTACTTTTGAGGATCAGTACTGGGCTGAAACATGCAGCACTGAGGTCTCTCCTGATAACAGGTGAGTAAATCGGAATTCGTATTTCGGCTGATTTTAGAGGAATATTTTAAAGTTCCAAAACTCCACACTTAGAAGAATTTCCAAGTGAAACCAGTCAATGTTAGCCTATGGAAGGAAATTCAAGTTACTGGTAAGTACGGTTAAAATTACTTTTCAGGACCAGTACTGGGCTGAAAGATGCAGCACTGAGGTCTCTCCTGATAACAGGTGAGTAAATCAGAATTCGGATTTCGGCTGATTTTAGAGGAATATTTGTATGTTTCAAAAATCAAAACTTAGAAGAATTTCCAAGTGAAACCAGTCAATGTTAGCCTATGAAGGAAATTCAAGTTACCGGTAAGTACGGTTAAAATTACTTTTCAGGATCAGTACTGGGCTGAAAGATGCAGCACTGAGGTCTCTCCTGATAACAGGTGAGTAAATCGGAATTCGTATTTCGGCTGATTTTAGAGGAATATTTTAAAGTTCCAAAACTCCACACTTAGAAGAATTTCCAAGTGAAACCAGTCAATTTTAGCCTATGAAGGAAATTCAAGTTACCGGTAAGTACGGTTAAAATTACTTTTCAGGACCAGTACTGGGCTGAAAGATGCAGCACTGAGGTCTCTCCTGATAACAGGTGAGTAAATCGGAATTCGTATTTCGGCTGATTTTAGAGGAATATTTTAAAGTTCCAAAACTGCACACTTAGAAGAATTTCCAAGTGAAACCAGTCAATGTTAGCCTATGGAAGGAAATTCAAGTTACTGGTAAGTACGGTTAAAATTACTTTTCAGGACCAGTACTGGGCTGAAAGATGCAGCACTGAGGTCTCTCCTGATAACAGGTGAGTAAATCAGAATTCGGATTTCAGCTGATTTTAGAGGAATATTTTAAAGTTCCAAAACTGCACACTTAGAAGAATTTCCAAGTGAAACCAGTTAATGTTAGCCTATGGAAGGAAATTCAAGTTACTGGTAAGTATGGTTAAAATTACTTTTCAGGACCAGTACTGGGCTGAAAGATGCAGCACTGAGGTCTCTCCTGATAACAGGTGAGTAAATCGGAATTCGTATTTCGGCTGATTTTAGAGGAATATTTTAAAGTTCCAAAACTGCACACTTAGAAGAATTTCCAAGTGAAACCAGTCAATGTTAGCCTATGAAGGAAATTCAAGTTACCGGTAAGTACGGTTAAAATTACTTTTGAGGATCAGTACTGGGCTGAAAGATGCAGCACTGAGGTCTCTCCTGATAACAGGTGAATAAATCGGAATTCGTATTTCGGCTGATTTTAGAGGAATATTTTAAAGTTCCAAAACTCCACACTTAGAAGAATTTCCAAGTGAAACCAGTCAATGTTAGCCTATGAAGGAAATTCAAGTTACCGGTAAGTACGGTTAAAATTACTTTTCAGGACCAGAACTGGGCTGAAAGATGCAGCACTGAGGTCTCTCCTGATAACAGGTGAGTAAATCAGAATTCGGATTTCGGCTGATTTTAGAGGAATATTTGTATGTTTCAAAAATCAACACTTAGAAACTTTTTCAGCAAAAAGCAGTCAATGATATCCTATGGAAGGAAATTCAAGTTACTGGTAAGTACGGTTAAAATTACTTTTGAGGATCAGTACTGGGCTGAAAGATGCAGCACTGAGGTCTCTCCTGATAACAGGTGAGTAAATCGGAATTCGTATTTCGGCTGATTTTAGTGGAATATTTTAAAGTTCCAAAACTCCACACTTAGAAGAATTTCCAAGTGATACCAGTCAATGTTAGCCTATGAAGGAAATTCAAGTTACTGGTAAGTACGGTTAAAATTACTTTTCAGGATCAGTACTGGGCTGAAAGATGCAGCACTGAGGTCTCTCCTGATAACAGGTGAGTAAATCGGAATTCGGATTTCGGCTGATTTTAGAGGAATATTTGCACAATGGTGAAGGGAGGGCGGGGCCTGAGGTGACATCTGTGCAAACGCGCCCCGTGGTGCGTTTTAAGTTGGGGGATTAAGTCCCCTTGAATCCTGAGGGTCCCTAGGGGCCAACTAGCCCACCAGGAACCTCCAATATGCGCCAGGGGCTGCGTTGCAGAGACGTGTAGAGAGGCCACACCCCTTTTACACCTCTCTGCAACGCAGCTCTGTGGCGCTTTCTGGATGTACCTGTTGGGCTAGTTGGCCCCAGGGACCCTCAGGATTGAAGGGATTTAATTCCCATCTTAAAACGCGCCACGGGGCCTGTTTGCACACATGTCACCTGAAGCCCCGCCCCTCCCTTCACCACTGTGCAAACGCGCCCCGTGGCGCGTTTTAAGTTGGGGGATTAAGTCCCCTTGAATCCTGAGGGTCCCTGGAGTCCAACTAGCCCACCATATACCTCCAAAAAGCGCCTCAGAGCTGCGTTGCA
The DNA here is from genome assembly GCA_963921515.1 of Calotriton arnoldi. Taxonomy (NCBI): domain Eukaryota; kingdom Metazoa; phylum Chordata; class Amphibia; order Caudata; family Salamandridae; genus Calotriton; species Calotriton arnoldi. The sequence goes on along the minus strand of CAWUFW010018656.1, from coordinate 177,209 downwards.
GAGAGGTGTAAAGGGTGTGGCCTCTCTACACGTCTCTGCAAGGCAGCCCCTGGCGCATACTGGAGGTTCCTGGTGGGCTAGTTGGCCCCCAGGGACCCCCAGTATTCAAGGGGAATTTGTTCCCCCTCTGCAAACGCGCCAGGGCGCGTTTGCAGAGTGGTGAAGGAAGGGGCGGGGCCTGCGGGCCCGATCGTTTTTTTTTTTTGTCCCCTGAAGGGGGCTGTGTGGCCCCCTTCCTTTTTCTCTTTTTGGGCCCTGGGGACCCCACCCCCAGGGCCTTACCCCTTTTTTAATTTTTAAAAAAAAAAAAACGGGAAGGGGGCCGCGTGGCCCCCTTCCCTGGGCCTGTATTGGCCCCGGGGACCCCATCCCCCGGGGCATGGCCTCTATATTTATTATTTTGAGGGGGCAGCATGGCCCCCTCCTCTGGCCATTTTAAGGCCCCGGGGACCCCATCCCCCGGGCTGGCCTTTCCATTTTTTTTTCTCTTTTTTGGGGAGGGGGCCGCGTGGCTCCTCCCGGGCCACTACTTGCCCCGGGGACCCCATCCCCGGGGCTGGCCCTCTCCGTTGGGGACTGTGGGGGTCCCCAATCCCCCACAGTCCCGCCGGCTCCCCACGTCCCTTGGGAGCTGGCATTGCTGTTCCACATGGGGAGCAGCTGACATGCTGCTCCCCATGTGGAAAAGCAATCGCTTTGGATATTGGAAGAGAGAGCAGGTTTCCCTGCTCTCTCTTCCAATATCCAAAGCAGTTGCTATGGCAGGACGGGAGCCGCGAGGCTCCCGTCCTGCCATAGCAAACTACAGTGTCCCGGGGTAGGCACCCGGGACACTGCAGGAGCCGGCCCTGGGGGTGGTGGTCCCCAGGGCCATCAAGGGCTCCAGGAGGGGCCGCGCGGCCCCCTCCCATTCAGTACACAGCCCCGGGGAGGTGGTGGTCCCCGGGGCTCTGGGGTCCGTAACGGACCCCCATATTAAAATGTTTAGTGCCCCGGGAGGTGGCGGTCCCGGGCGTGTGGGGGCTGGAGCCCCCCACACTGGTTTTATTTCTAATAAAAAAAAGCCCCGGGAGGTGGTGGTCCCGGGGCTGCGGGAGGGCTCAGAGCCCTCCCGCACCATTTTTCAAAAAAAGCCCCGGGGGTGGCGGTCCCTGGGGCTTGGGGGGCCCTTGAGGCCCCCACACGTTAAATTATCCCCCACCATGCCCCCGGGACTTGGGCCACCCGGGGCCAATTAACATCGAGCGTGGGAGACCGCGCTCGATTTTTTCCGGCAGGATTCGCGCACCCTGAGCGCATCCTGCCGATTTAAAAAATTTTTTTTTTGCCCAGGGGTCCTTGTGGGACCCCTGAGCAAACCTAGGGGTCAGGGTGTTTCTACCCTGCCCCTTTGTGCGCTTTGCGCACTTGTTTCTGTCCCTCGGTTCCACCGAGGGACAAAATGGCTGCCAACATTTCCTGAATCGGAATGTTGACAGCCAGCTGACAGCCAATTAACATGCAGCTCGTGATCGGGACGGTGTGCGCAGGGTGCACTGAGGGTACGCGGACCCTACTCGGCCATAGATATCATTAACTTTTTACTTTTCATTTTCAAAGCAACTACTGAACGGATTTACACCATTTAACAAAAGGGTTCTTTCTGAACCAAGAACTACCTCTTTGCCAAATTTGGTGTAATTCCGTTCAGCAGTTCGGGCTGTAGCCGTGTCTAAAGTTTCCTATGGAAAAGTGCATGGGAAAACGCGTTTTGGGACCCCCTTTTTCTCGGCCCCCGCTTGACGAATCCCCCGAGACTTTCAGGGTAGGAGCGGACCGGAGCGGGCCACAACGTTTGAAAATTTCGCGAAGATACGTCAACCGGCAAGAGAGTTATTTCAAATAGAATGTCGCGGATTTCCTATGGATAATAGGTTGTAACTATAACTATCTACTGGCGACCGCCAGTAGATAATATATATATATATATATATATATATATATATATATATATATTTGCAAGTGTATTTTTAAGGGTTTAGGGTGAGTATGGATTTTAAAGGGTATTTTTAGGGTTTAGAGTGGGTATGGGTTTTTGGGTGGCAAGGGTATTTTTTAGGGTTTAGGGTGGGGATGGGTTTTTGGGTGGCAAGGGTATTTTTAGGGTTTAAGGTGGGTATGGTTTTTGGGTGGCAAGGGTCATTTTATGATTTAGGGTGGGTATGGGATTTTGGGTGGCAAGGGTAATTTTAGGGTGGGTATGGGTTTTTGGGTGGCAAGGTTAATTTTAGGGTGGGTGTGGGTTATTGGGTAGCAAGGGTGTTTTTAGGGTGGGTGTGGGGGTTTGGGTTGGAAAGGGAATTCATAGGGTTTGGGGTGGGTGTAGGTTTTTGGGGTGGAAAGGGATTTTATAACATTAATAGTGAGTATAGGGGTGTGTGTGTGTGTGTATATAGTGTTAATACTTACCAACATTAATTTTACAACACATGTCTTTAGCATGCATGCCTTTACCACGAAATGTAAGTGATTTACAGGTACATACAAACCCATAACACATACATACATGTATATATATATATAGGTTTATACTTACCTGTAAAATAGATACATTAATGGGGTAAAGGCAATCGTGGTAAAGGCATAGTAGTTGTAAAAAATAGTTGTTGTTAAAACTGTAGTGGTTTAGACTAAGTAGTGGTTAAGGAGTAGTTGTTTAGACTGTAGTTGTTCAAGTGGTAGTTGTTCCATCATACAACCGTGTGAAAGACCAAAATTATGTAAGTAATACTGTACAAAAATAAGAATCAGAAATTGTGGTGGAAGAATACTCACATACTTGGCTTGCTGGATTATTAGTCAAAAAACGTGTGGTAACTGTTCCTAAAGAGAAAGTAATAGTAATCAACCAATTTTGGTTGAGTATATGTGTCTCAACAATATCCAGGTTGGATTAGTAAAGGTTGGGGGAATTCCTCCTTATGGAATTAATGCCCTCACACACCCTTGCGGGTGTCATGCTTCATCATCGAGCTCTGCTCCTCGTGGAGGTGGCGCTGCAGTCCCTCACGGGCCCCGCGAGAGGGCTCTTTATCGGAGATCTTTTTAGGAGGTGCTGCAGTTGTGCATGCGGGTGTGTGGGCTTGGTGAAAATGAGTGTGTGTATGTGTTCTAAAATTATCTCACCAGATCCCCAAAGTAGGTTTATTCCGGGGTCCAGAAGACAAATTAAAATTTGAGGACTGGAGTAAATCCTACGCAACAGATAAGTAGGGGGGACAAGTATGCTCCCACTGCTCTCAGTCCGTGAAAGTGAGGTGCACGTGATAAATGGTCAACATGTTTAGCGCAAATGGTAGGTCCCTAATGGATCCGCTATGCGCTTCGTCAGGACCGTGGAAAAAAGGGTGATAATAAATGATGTTAACACTGTGGTAGTCAGGAAAGAACACCCTGTACTACCACCATACCTATATTAAGGTCAGCAAGCGTCTCTGCGCTAAAAAAATACGTCTTGTTCGTATTTAATGTAATCCCAATCTGTTGGAGACACAGAAAACAGAACAGAAAGTGACAGAGAAAGGTTACAAAACAGCAAAAGACAATATCATCAACCAAATAGGGATTGTCAAATCATAGTGAATAGTTTATCTCACTAGAATTTGTTGCAAATGCAACCGTGACTCATACTAGTACAGGAGAAAGCGTATATATAAGAAAACAGATCTAAAAAGAGGCACTGCTATGTTAAAATACACAACATGAAGGAGTTTTGGAAATCCGTATCCCCAACAACCATGTATTCGTCTATACGACAACCATATTGATTATAGCATGGTTGCCATAATGGTCGTTTAAGCGATGTGTGTACATTACATAGACATGTAGTTGAAGTGGCCAGGATACACAAGTGACAGTAAAGGTCATTATTAACCAACAGTTTTATCAGGTTCTAATCTTGCGTGTCAATAGCCCCAAAATGCTAGCAACGAATGATCTCCTCGGTCAGAATGTGCGGTAAAGTGTGCCCAATTATCGCAAAAAGTGCCAAAGTATAGAGCAACCAGTGCGACGGCGCGATGTGGTCTGGTGAAACAAACAAACACACATAAGCCTACCCTCCTAACAGTAAGGGATGGCTGCGCCGGCGAGTGCTGCGGAAGAACGGGGTGACCAAAACTGGAAAAGAGTGAAGAAATCACTCGGTAAGCATGAAGTTGGTTAATGCCAGAAAGCGTGACTAGGTTCGAACAGTTGGAGCCTACTTACTGTGTCCCCCGTTGAAGTCAGCCACTGAACCTGCCCTCTCCGATCAGGATCGCCGGTAAACTGAAGGAAGACGCCAGGCGTTAGATAAAGCCGGCTGGTTTCCGGAAGCGATCGTGACGGGGAGGGCCTGGCTTATGGCGCATGCTCAGTACGGTGGTAAAAGGCTAAGGAAAGGGGCGGCCATGATAGAATGGAGTTCCGGACCATCATTAAACTAATGTACATAAAGATGCAGTGGCAGTACCCTTCAAAATATGGTGACCAAGGTCCAATAATCATATGAGAAGTGTAGTTGTAAAGGACGCTCACTTATGAATCGTCAGTTTGAAAAAATATAATCACAGTCCGATAAAAGGACAGGTTGGAGATAAAGAAGTGTGTAAAACATATTATCAACAAGCTGTGACTCATACACACAGCAAACTCAGGAGAGCCAATGGTGTATGAGACTGCGTAATATGCATGTCTAAATATGCCGATGATAAGGGGGTTTGTATACAACAACACTGATTGCACCTTGGATTATGATATTAATCACAGGTGAAGATGTGGGGTTATAGAACAGGTGATGTGAACCTAGATTTTAGTTCATCATGGTGGTAAAATCTAGCCCAATTCTACCCATGGTATATCTTCATTTAATCCAACCCTGTTACTTTTCAGACGGAACACCCATTGTTGTTCTTGTCTGAATAGTGTTTGTGTGGACCAAAGGGGGTTGGATTCAATTATAGTCCAACGTAGACTGTTTGGTAAGTGATTCTGTTCTAGGCAGTGGTTCTGAAGTCTTGTGTTGGTTTTTCTACATCGAATTGCACTCTTATGTTCCCCAATGCGGATCTTAACAGGGCGGGTCGTCATGCCCACATACCTCAGAGAACATGGGCAAGTTATGAGGTATATACAATTCTTTGTATTACAGTATGTATGGCGTTTTTGGAGCCATGGTCTGTCAAGGCCAAGATCAAGTTGTTTGGAGGCTGAAGTTTGCGGACATATTACACATGTCCCACAGGGGAATGCCCCTCCACTGGGGGAAGAGACCATAATGTAGTTTGTTTGTGTATTGTAGGTTTTGGACGAGTATGGACCAAGATGTCTCTGAAATTCTGTGTGCGAATAAATGCAAAGAGTGGTGGCGGACCAGGATTAAAACTGCCCGTGTCAAGGATCTTCCAATGTTTTTTAATGATTTTTTGAATTTTGTTTGAACTGGGTGTGAATGTCGTGACACATGTTAGTGATTCTGATTCAGATTTCTCTCTGACTTCCAGAAGGGCCTCCCTGTGGTTATTCCTCGCTCTCTTCCGGGCATTTAGTATGATCTTCTTTGGATAGTGTCGTGCTGATAAGTTCTCAGTAAGTATATCAGCTTGAGTCTCAAACTCAGTGATGGTATTGCAGTTCCTACGAAGTCGCATGAATTGGCAAACAGGTAAATTATTTCGCAGTGCCTTAGGATGGTGACTTTCATACAGGAGCAGACTATTCCTGTCTGTGGGTTTCCTGTAGTTAGTGGTCTTGAGTGCGCCACCTTGTAAGGATATCAAGAGATCAAGAAATGGAACCTCTTCACAGGACTTAGTACCAGTGAACTTCAGGAAGGGGTCAAGAGTATTGATCCATTCAAAGAAAAGGGCACATTGTTCCTCATTACCTTGCCAAAACATGATGATATCGTCAATATATCGACGCCAAATACAATTTTAACACCACTTTCTCTTCGAAAGAACAACAGACATATTTAAGGTAAACGTATCAAACAATAGTAACTATTTTTAATTGTGTTAAAAACTGCATTATCAATAAATGCGTCGATTACCATATACATACCAGAAACCTATGCATACAAGCACAGATATAAAAGTAAAAAAGCCAACATTAAAAACATAAAAACACACTTACACACAGATTTACACAACACTATGCATTTATAAAAACAAAACCACATCTAGCAGTATTCTTAATGCAGTGACTGCCAAAATAAAGTATTAAAAAATTCTCTTTATATTATTAACATGTTTTTTCCAACAGTGTGAAAGACCAAAATTATGTAAGTAATACTGTACAAAAATAAGAATCAGAAATTGTGGTGGAAGAATACTCACATACTTGGCTTGCTGGATTATTACCCTGTGGCAAAAAGGGCAGAGCTTTCCATTGCTGATAATCAACTCCCTGGGTATGCACATTGTAAAATTAAACCATAGGCCCACTTTGATAATTAACAAAGGTCACAAACTAACTCTACAAATAGCATTGCAACATCAGAAACAACTATGGTATAAAAATAGGCCTGCGTTTACTAAATTTGGTGCACGTGCTCGCACAAGGCAACGCAGTTCAGCACTGAGTGTGGACCAGCACAGCGGTAAGTCATTAAACGCTGCTTTTTTCTCACTATGCTTTGCAAGCGGCTGCTTAAAAAGTTAATAAATTTGCTCCTGAGTTCATAGATCAGTTGCTCATAAGTCACACAGGCCTTAGGTGAGCAACAGTGGCAGCGGTCATGGTGGAAATCCGACGGTAGCAATGGTGGTGAAAATTGTGTGGCAGTGGTAATAGTATTAATGGTGATGGTACTGTTCGTAGTAGTGGTGGTGGAGGTAAATGTGATTATTATGGTATTGGTGATAATTGTAATAGTGGTCGAGGTAATGGTGGTGGTAATGATGGCAGTGGTGAGTAAACCATTGCCAAGATCTCAAAAGTGTATGCATGGGCATTGCATAACTTTTTGAAAAACATTGCGTTGCAAAGAGACTGCAGGGTGCTATGCACACCAAATGGGTGGGCCAGCAAGAATATTAGAGTTGATGCTTTGTGTGCAGCTTTGAAACACAAACAAATACATTGGTAAGCATGGCACAGGCACTGCCAGGTGAATGAGTTGAAGCCAACCCCACAGATGTAGAGAGCCATCCGGGCTCTCCACTACAATGTATCCTTTGCATGCACTCCTCGGGGCGGGCTCGACCCGAGGAGATAAATAAACGGCACAAAACTGCTCGGGGTCTTCCTGCCAGCACGTACCATACTGTGTGTTTGTGCCTTTCAGTTAAGCGCTGCGTAGGCCTTGACACCCTGTGCCCCGCCGCGCTACATTGGCGACGAGGCCGGTCGAACTCCGGTGCTCAGCAATACCTCCGGTGAAGCTCATGGCGTGAACCCGTGACGCTCTAGTGCCCGAGGGGCGGTGCCTCCGCCCTCGCAATCCCCACCATCGGCTGCCCCAGGCTGAGGGCCTATCAACTCGTGCCGACGTCCGCACCTCCGTGCCACCCCGCTGACGTCGCCGACGCGGGCGTGCTGCAGCCCGCGGTGAGCCCACTCCCGCTAGGACGCCTTGCCCTGCCCGGCTGTGAGTTGTAGCCCAAGGCTCTTCCAGCGCTTGCCGGCATGCTCCTGAAGCCCCGGAAGGAGCATGCTCAAGACGGCAACTGGCGCCCACGTGCTCCCGACGGCGGACTGCCGGTGAGTTATTGGAGCCCCCTGGGGAGCGCTGAAAAGGCACGCTGCCACGCGCGAAGTCCCACAGACACAGCTCAACTGCAGAGAGCCCTGAGGGGGAGTGAGAGGCACCATTCAAAGGCTACCGCAAGAGACAGTATAATATAATATATGCCACGCCTACAGAGGCCCAGCCAGTCTGGAACACCACAGGCCCCACCACACATGCAAGGTCCCAGCAAGCAAAGGCCGCCCAAGCCGGCCAGTCACGTGCCCACACGCTAACCCACATGGGAGCACCAGGCCTTACGGAGAGAAGACTGCGACACAGCGCCTGCGCACACACGTGCCAAAGACATGAGCACACCGCCCACAGCAGGCACAGCGGGCCAGCAGGCTGATGCAGCCGCACCATGCAGAGATGATAATGCCCCACCTCTGGGTCACAGCCACATGGTCGTCTCCCCACTGCTGCCCTTCAGCGAGATCGCTGACCCTGCCACGGCGGCCCCACGATGGAATGAGTGGATCAGACGTTTGAACCACTACTTCAGGGGTACCAGGGAGACAGACGGCACCGTAAAAAGGTCACTGCTCATATACTACGGCGGCGCTGAGATCTACGATCTTTTTGAAACATTGTCCAACACAGGGAATGATGACGACTATGAAGCTGCGGTCGCCGCGCTCAACAGGCACTTTGACCCTCAGCTGAACCCTGACTTCGAGCGTTTCAAGTTCAGACAGGCGTTACAGTCGGACACAGAGTCTGTAGACATGTTTTATGCGCGGCTGCGCAGGCTAGCAGGCATGTGTGCCTTCACGGACCAAAGGGAAGAAATACGCGGACAGGTCATCCAAGGGTGCCGCTCAGCGCTGCTACGGAAACTGATCCTTCGGCATCCCGGGATCTCTCTGGACGAGATCCTCATCCTCGCCAGGTCCCACAAACTCTCAGATGCCCGAGCAGGCGAAATGGAAGCCGCCTTGCACAGGACCGCCGTGGTGCCACATGCACTGAAATATGCGCCCATCAAAGAAGAAAGGGTCGAGGCCATACAATGGTGCCCAAGCACAGCTCGCCCAGCCCCGCGGCCGTCAACGAGTGGGGCGTGCGGCAACTGTGGCGCAGAACACCCGCCAACAGCAGTGTGTGGAGCGAAGGGGATGACGTGCTCCCGCTGCGGAAAGGTGAATCACTTCACCAAGGTGTGTAAAAGCAGCCGGTCTCGACAGACCTACACCAGGCCTCGGGGAATGACGCAACATTTGTGCCAGGTATCACTCAACGATGCACAATCGCAAGACGACGACCCGACACGTGGGCGCTGCCTCGCGCTCGAAGAAGATGACGACGAGGTGTTTGTCATATCCTTTGTCAGCAGGTCGGACAAACACTGAAGACCACCGCCGATGTGTTCTGTCCTGGTGGGAGGGTCGGCTGTCCAGGTGCTCATCGATACGGGCGCATCTGTCAACGTCATGGATTCGGAGCAGTATGAACGTTTGTCACCACGACCCCCTCTCGCACCCACCAAGGCCCGGATCTACACCTATGGAGGCACGCACCCACTGCCTCTCAGAGGAGTCATCGAGGTAGAAGTCACCAGCAACAAACATGTTACGAAGGCCCGATTCCACATCACTGAAGGGAGAAAAGGCACCCTTCTCAGTTGCCACACGGCAGAAGACCTCAGTCTGGTCTTTTTCGCTCATCAGATCCACGACTCCCACGCCGACGCCATCTTACAAGAATTCCCTGCACTGTTCACCGGGCAAGGCAAGCTGAAAGGGAAGCAGTTCAAGCTCCACATTTACCCCACCTTGAGGCCTATTGCCCTGAGACACCGGAGGGTGCCGTTCAACCTCCGCTCGCAGGTGGAGGAAGAGTTGAATAAACTCGAAGACCTCGACGTCATGGAAAATGTGTCAGGCCCCACTCCATGGGTATCCCCGCTGTTCGTGGCCCCGAAGCCGAAACAACCGGGAGCCATAAGGCTTTGTGTGGACATGAGGCTCCCAAATCTGGCAGTCAAAAGGGAACTGTCTTTTTGTATATATACGCGCACAACCCGTTTGTAGTGTAATATCTATAATGATCTTTATCTCTAGTGGTATGCTCCTGGGGTGGCGTGTTCCATTCAAGAACATCAAGTATTATGAGCTAAATAGCGCTTCCAAATTCAATTGGTTGCGTCCCCCTGGGCGCTACCATGGGTCCTTTAAAAAGGATTTATTCGTATTGCTTTTTTTCCCGAAGAGAGTTGTAATTCACACTGTCGTCAATGTATTTCTTTGTTCATTTTATTTTCATTTCAAAATTATTTTCGTTATTCTTTATACATCATTGCTGTACATAGTTAACTGTGGCTCCGTGGCTCCAATGCATTTCGGGCCTGAGCCCTTCCTCAGGGAGCATTACTAAAAATAATCAATGCACAAATACTTGTCAAGGCACACATTCTAATTACATTATTTGCAACAGTTCCCAGTGTTTTACCAATATTCCTCTGTGGTTGACTATGTTTAAGTGCTCTATAGGCGATTTTTACGAGTGCTCGTGAATTCGTGTCAACGAAAAAAATGCTCGTGAGTTTTTGTGACAATAGAACGGAGAACAGGTCATGGTTTTGTAAAAAAGGAAAAAAGAAAGAAAAGTCGTGCACATTTAACTAGCTAATAAAAGTGCCGGAAACTTATCTTATAGATAACGGTGTTACTCATTGTTACTCACGGTAATTCAATTTAACTTGTTGGTGTGTCTTGATACTAGAAGAACAAGAACACAATATTTACATCTACATAAGAATAGCACGTTTGAAACAATTACTAAACGCTTAATCCGTGAGTTTCACTTACGATTATCAGCCGCGTGTATCAGCGTCTCTATATGTAAAACATGTCTGATGGGCTAAACAGAGCAACGTAATAAATATCAACATAGGACTCACATGGTGGCCATATTGGAAAATGCAACCAATATAGCGTCTCTGTTAGTGAAACATGTCAGGTAGGCAATATCGTAGTAGGACTATGTAATCGATATCAACATAGGACTATATGGGATGTCGAGTTCGCGTGGTGGCCATATTGGAGAATACAACCAATACTCAGTATTATTTATATTAAGCGATGCAAATGTATGTATTAAGATTAAAGAGTGTGCGCTTTCATAGTCAACGTTCAAATACATTTAAACAGAGGAAATATCCTAACCATTTGATTTAAAGTACCAAAGAACAGATAAAGTAATTCCATTCAGATCAAATTATAAATAACATAAATATTCCATTCGATCATTCATCCCATGAGGTTTCAGGGCATCGAGTTTCATGATCCAGAAGTTCTCTCGTTGTAGCAAATACTTGTTATTGTCTCTGCCTTCAATTTTGTTGATCACTTCAAGTACAAGAAATTTTAGTTGGGATATACTATGTTGTTGTTCCAAGAAGTGTGTTGTCACAGTTGATTTCATGTTTTTTGTCCTAATATTCAACTTATGTTCGTTCATACGAGTTTTTATTTTTCGTTCTGTTTTGCCCACGTATATTTTTCCACATGGGCATTTCAGCATGTATATCACGTTTGATGTGTCACATGTTGCTGTGACACGTAGTTTTATGTTGTGGCCTTTTCTAGGATGTGATGTGTTAGTTCCTTGTATCACATTATTGCAATTATTGCAGTTTAAGCATGGCTGTGTTCCTTTAAATGTTAATTCATCACTATGTGAGTGTTTCAATATTTCTCCCAAATTTTTATCTCTGGTGTAAGCGAATAGAGGAGGTTGTGAAAACAATGTTTTAAAATCCGGTTCCATTATCAATATTGGCCAGTGTCGTTTGATAATTCTCTTGAATGTGTTACTCAAAGTTGAAAATCTTGACACTACTACCATGCGGGTCTTTTTAGCTTTAGTGGTCTTTTTTAATAAATCTGACCGGGATGTACTTTCACAACGTTGTTTGGCTGCATTCAAGGTGGATGATGGATATCCTCTTTCAGTGAATCATTGTGTCATTTCTTCAATACGTTCAATTGCTTTATTGGGATCAGATGTGATTCTTTTCACTCTTAGCATTTGTGATACTGGTAGATGTTGTTTTAATGATGGTTGATGAAAGCTACTGTAATGTAGAGTGTTATTACGATCTGTCTTTTTCCGATATATGTCTGTTACAAATCCGTGTGCTGTTTTCGTGATTTCCACATCCAAGAATGTTATCCTTGTTTCTTGTATTTCAAACGTAAATTGTATGCGTTCATCAATGGTATTCAAGTTGATTAGTGCTGAGCTCAGTTCATTGTGGGTGCCATTCCATAAAATGAATATGTCGTCGATATATCGCAGGAAAAGTTTTATTTTGTTGTTCCATTGTGATTGTGATAGGATATGATTTTCCTCAAACTTCTGCATGAAAAGATTGGCATACGCCGGTGCAGTGCAATTTCCCATGGATGTCCCCGTTAGTTGGAGATACCAATCATCTTTCCATTGAAAGTAGCTTTGGTAAAGGGTAAAGTGTACCAATTCCATTAAAAAAACTTGCATTTGTTGTTCTAAATCCGTGTGTAACAATGCCTGTTCTATGGCTTCAATGCCCAACTGGTGCGGAATAGAGGTATACAATGATTTAATATCCGCTGTACAAAGTAGAATGTTGTCTTCTGCATTAAATGTGACTTTTTGTAATTTCAATAAGAAGTCAGTTGTGTCTCTTACATATGTGCTCATCTGTTGCACACTTGGTTGCAGATATCTGTCCAAGAATTGTCCTACTGACTCGTGTAGACTACCACGTGTGGATACTATCGGCCTGAACGGTGGAGAGTTTAAATCCTTGTGTATCTTCGGTACCATATATAAAACCGGGCTTATTGGATTGTTTTTTATTAGAAATGTTTTTGTTCTTTCTTTGATCACTCCATCTTCAGATGCTTTGTTGACTATGTTCTGGAGTAATTTGGAAAAGTGAGTGGTTGGGTTCATGTTCAGTTTCATATATGTTGTACTGTCCGAAATGTGTTCTGTTACTCCAGTTTCATAGAAAGTGGTATTCGGAGGAACATGGCGGCCACTAGCTAGACGCTAGCGGACGCGGGCGCCAGTCCGGGGGGTATCTCACTGTAAGAGCTGGAGAGCGGAGGAGCGGGAGAACGGTGAAGCGGGAAGGAGCGGAACACGGCAGGGAAAAATACTCAGCTTTTTATTTTCGGAGAGTTCAAAGTGGACTGAAGTACGTACCTATAGCAATCCAGGGTGCTGGGCAATGTTCACGGAGCCCGGTTTCAAGCCAGGAAGACGCTGGGGAGCACAGCGCGGAGTACAGCTGACGCGCTGGAGAGAGGCAGCCGGAAGCCTCCAACGGATCTGGCGGGCTGGAATCGGGGGCAGAGGCAGAACAAGCATGGCTTGTCTGCATCAGGTGGAAGAGGTGAGGGCTGAGGGGAGAGGCCTGTCTGGAGCTGAGAAACAACAGACGCGAGGACCAAGAGAGTGGGGAGGAAGACTCTCGCATATGGAGACAGGGATCCACAGGGAAGGCGAGGTCCCCTCCAGGTATACGTTGAGGAATAGGAATACTGGAGGTAAGGCAAGTCTTCTTCCCTTCTCACCAGACGCCCTGCCTGACTTACCACAAGGGGTGAAGACCATAATTAAGGCAAAAAGGGGGCGACAAAGGGTGTCCTTGCAAGGTAGAGGGACTGGGGGGTCCCTAAAGAAAAACAGTGAGGGAAAGATTATAAAGAAATCTTGCCTCCCAACCGCGAGAGTTAAAGTAACCCCTTCACTCAAATCCTTTTTCACGTGTTGCCAAGCATGCAGAAAGATAATGCAGCAAGCACAAGTTCTAGCCCTGAAGAGCATATTCCTGAAAATACAATGGTCTGTGCTAGCAACATGGGAAAAGACAACGATACTGAATACACTGCTGGAACGAGTAATTCGAGTAATTCAAGCACATTGAGAGGTCAGAGCAGGGCCATGCAGCAGGATATAATAACAGTCCCAGTAAGCAATAGATATTCGGCTCTGACATCAGCCGAGGAGCTGGAAGCACCACCATCAGAAATAAATGGGAATAACCAGAATCGCATAACCAGTTCAGGAGAAAGTGCACCTGCAATAAACGTAGAGGCAGAGATCTCACTGGCTAGTATGCTATTGGAGCTGAAAAATGATATAAAAGAGCGTTTTGAGGTATCAGAGGCTAACCAACTAGGCATACAAGTATCTTGCTCTGAACTAGCTCAAAAGCTAGATGACGTTACCTCCCACACAAAAATTTTGGAGGAAGAAGTTGGTGCTGTAAAACAGGACATCGAGAAGAACGCAATCGAGATTTCTAATCTTGGCAAACAAAACCAAATGCTAAGAGATGATATAGAGAGAATTGAGAATCACTCTTGCAGGAATAATATAAGATTCTTAAATATTCCTGAAAGTGAGGAAGTGCCAGAGATGAAGGCTTTTATAATCTCCCTTCTTCGAAAAACGATCCTGAAGGATAAGGAAGAGATAAATCTCGAGAGTGAAATACAGAGGGCACACAGAGAGCCGTTTCGACGTAACCCACAGAGAACCAAACCTAGAAAGATCTTGGTAAACTTCCTTTCCTACAATATCAAGGAGGAGATACTTAGCAGTGCTTTAAAAAATGGCCCATACGTGGTTAATGGTTATTCCTCTCTGGTTAGATCTGATGTATGTAAGGTTACAGAACAACAGCAGTGGGAGCTAGGCGGAAAGATGGAGGAGCTTCGAAGGTTAGGAGCGAAAGTCCAGTTAAAATTCCCTGCTACGCTCCTCATAATGTGGAATAATAAGCCAGTAGGACAATTCTTGGACAGATATCTGCAACCAAGTGTGCAACAGATGAGCACATATGTAAGAGACACAACTGACTTCTTATTGAAATTACAAAAAGTCACATTTAATGCAGAAGACAACATTCTACTTTGTACAGCGGATATTAAATCATTGTATACCTCTATTCCGCACCAGTTGGGCATTGAAGCCATAGAACAGGCATTGTTACACACGGATTTAGAACAACAAATGCAAGTTTTTTTATGGAATTGGTACACTTTACCCTTTACCAAAGCTACTTTCAATGGAAAGATGATTGGTATCTCCAACTAACGGGGACATCCATGGGAAATTGCACTGCACCGGCGTATGCCAATCTTTTCATGCAGAAGTTTGAGGAAGATTATATCCTATCACAATCACAATGGAACAACAAAATAAAACTTTTCCTGCGATATATCGACAACATATTCATTTTATCGAATGGCAGCCACAATGAACTGAGCTCAGCACTAATCAACTTGAATACCATTGATGAACGCATACAATTTACGTTTGAAATACAAGAAACAAGGATAACATTCTTGGATGTGGAAATCACAAAAACAGCACACGGATTTGTAACACACATATATTGGAAAAAGACAGATCGTAATAACACTCTACATTACAGTAGCTTTCATCAACCATCATTAAAACAACATCTGCCAGTATCACAAATGCTAAGAGTGAAAAGAATCACATCTGATCCCAATAAAGCAATTGAACGTATTGAAGAAATGACACAACGATTCACTGAAAGAGGATATCCATCATCCACCTTGAATGCAGCCAAACAACGTTGTGAAAGTACATCCCGGTCAGATTTATTAAAAAAGACCACTAAAGCTAAAAAGACCCGCATGGTGGTAGTGTCAAGATTTTCAACTTTGAGTAACACATTCAAGAGAATTATCAAACGACACTGGCCAATATTGATAATGGTACCGGATTTTAAAACATTGTTTTCACAACCTCCTCTATTCGCTTACACCAGAGATAAAAATCTGGGAGAAATATTGAAACAGTTACATAGTGATGAATTAACATTCAAAGGAACACAGCCATGCTTAAACTGCAATAATTGCAATAATGTGATACAAGGAACTAACACATCACATCCTAGAAAAGGCCACAACATAAAACTACGTGTCACAGCGACATGTGACACATCAAACGTGATATACATGCTTTAATGCCCATGTGGAAAAATATATGTGGGCAAAACAGAACGAAAAATAAAAACTCGTATCAACGAACATAAGTCGAATATTAGGACAAAAAACATGAAATCAACTGTGACAACACACTTCTTGGAACAACAACATAGTATATCCCAACTAAAATTTCTTGTACTTGAAGTGATCAACAAAATTGAAGGCAGAGACAATAACAAGTATTTGCTACAACGAGAGAACTTCTGGATCATGAAACTCGATGCCCTGAAACCTCATGGGATGAATGATCGAATGGAATATTTATGTTATTTATAATTTGATCTGAAGGGAATTACTTTATCTGTTCTTTGGTACTTTAAATCAAATGGTTAGGATACTTCCTCTGTTTAAATGTATTTGAACGTTGACTATGAAAGCGCACACTCTTTAATCTTAATACATACATTTGCATCGCTTAATATAAATAATACTGAGTATTGGTTGTATTCTCCAATATGGCCACCACGCGAACTCGACATCCCATATAGTCCTATGTTGATATTAATTACATAGTCCTACTACGATATTGCCTACCTGACACGTTTCACTAACAGAGACGCTATATTGGTTGCATTTTCCAATATGGCCACCATGTGAGTCCTATGTTGATATTTATTACGTTGCTCTGTTTAGCCCATCAGACATGTTTTACATACAGAGACGCTGATACACGCGGCTGATAATCGTAAGTGAAACTCACGGATTAAGCGTTTAGTAATTGTTTCAAACGCGCTATTCTTATGTAGATGTAAATATCGTGTTCTTGTTCTTCTAGTATCAAGACACACCAACAAGTTAAATTGAATTATCGTGAGGAACAATGAGTAACAACCGTTATCTATAAGATAAGTTTCCGGCACTTTTATTAGCTAGTTAAATGTGCACGACCTTTCTTTCTTTTTTTCCTTTTTACAAAACCATGACCTGTTCTCCGTTCTATTGTCACAAAAACTCACGAGCATTTTTTCGTTGACACGAATTCACGAGCACTCGTAAAAATCGCCTATAGAGCACTTAAACATAGTCAACCACAGAGGAATATTGGTAAAACACTGGGAACTGTTGCAAATAATGTAATTAGAATGCGTGCCTTGACAAGTATTTGTGCATTGATTATTTTTTAGTAATGCTCCCTGAGGAAGGGCTCAGGCCCGAAATGCATTGGAGCCACGGAGCCACAGTTAACTATGTACAGCAATGATGTATAAAGAATAACGAAAATAATTTTGAAATGAAAATAAAATGAACAAAGAAATACATTGACGACAGTGTGAATTACAACTTTCTTCGGGAAAAAAAGCAATACGAATAAATCCTTTTTAAAGGACCCATGGTAGCGCCCAGGGGGACGCAACCAATTGAATTTGGAAGCGCTATTTAGGTCAAAAGGGAACGTCATCTTACCCCCACCATGGACAACATAGTGGCGGACTTGAATGGAGCCAAATGGTTCTCCAAATTGGACTTGAACGCTGGGTACCACCAGCTGGAGCTCGAGCCGGAGAGCAGGTACATCACCACGTTCTCTACCCACGTCGGCCTCAGGAGGTACAAGAGACTGAGCTTCGGGGTGTCGTCTGCAGCCGAAGTCTTCCAGAATGCCATCAAGGAAGCACTGTCCGGCCTTCAGGGTGTCATCAATTTGAGCGACAACATCTTGGTGTTCTCGAACACCTTAGAGGAGCACCACACCCACCTCCGGGTCACCCTCCAGCGGCTGGAAGACTGCGGTCTGACCCTTTATAAGGCAAAGTGTTCCTTCTACCAGGAATCAGTTAACTTCTTCGGGTACATCTTCACCAGAGAAGGGCTAAGGGCGGATCCCAAGAAGGCCATGGCCATCCGGGCGGCGAGTACCCCGAAGACTCCCACCGAAGTTCGCAGTTTTATCGGCATGGCCACCTACTGTGGCAGGTTCATACCGAACCTGGCCTCCCTGGCGGAGCCACTCCGCGCCCTCACCCGCAGTGACCACCAGTGGGAATGGACCGTAGCCGCCAACGCAGCATTCAATACCATCAAAACAGCGCTTATGGACAAGACGGTGATGGCCTACTTTCATCCGGGGCGACGTACAGAGTTGGTCGTAGATGCCAGCCCAGTAGGCCTAGGAGCAGTCCTCCTTCAGGAACATAACCAGGAGACCTGGAAGCCAGTTGCCTACGCCAGCCGGGTGCAGTTGGACACAGAGACTAGGTATGCCCAAATCGAGAGGGAAGCCCTGGCAATAAAATGGGCTTGTCAACACTTCCATCTCTATCTGTATGCGCAGGAGTTCCAGGTGGTGACGGACCACAAGCCACTCCTCCCACTCTTTGCAAGGTCGTCAAGACTAGCGCCCCCCAGAATTGAAAGGTGGGCCGTACAGCTGCAGGCGTACAACTTCAAGGTCGTGTTCCGTCCGGGAGCACACAACCCAGCGGACTACCTCTCACGGCACCCCGAGTCTCTGGCCGTTCGAAATCCACCTCCAGATGTAGCATACTCGGAGGCATTCGTGAAGATGGTCTCATACGAGGCATGCCCAAAAGCCATGCCACTGGAGGAGATTGGCCAAGCGACGGCCGAAGACGAGACACTGGCTAGAGTGAAGAGCGCCCTGCTGAACAACGGGTGGACCCACTTCCTGGACGGGGCCCAGTTGCTCCGGGCGGAAGACAGCCATGCTCGGCAACAGCTCTGGCAGATACGCCACGAGCTGAGCGAAGGAGAGCAGGGAGTTGTCTTGAGAGGGCATGTCATTGTAATCCCAAAGGCACTGCAAGACAGAATAATCCAGCTGGCGCATGTGGGGCATCAAGGGATGGCGAAAACCAAAGCTCAGCTATGAAACAAGGTCTGGTTCCCGGCTATGGATACCAGGGTGGAAGACATGGTGCGGCAATGTCACTCGTGCACCATCACTAGCGGCGACCCAGCACCGGCGCCAGTCATCACAGAAGAGCCGAGCGAGCTCCCATGGTCCAAGATTAGCATTGACTTCCGGAGTTTCCCCGATGGCCGCCACACGCTGGTGCTCGTCGACTCATTCTCAAAGTTCCCCATCGTAGAGGTGGTGGCGTCAACGGCGTTCACGCACGTCAGGAAAGTCCTGGACAAGATCTTCGCCCTTCTAGGCCTGCCGGATGAAATCCGCTCAGATAACGGACCCCCGTTCCAAGGCCACGAATTCCAAGACTATCTGGATAGCAGAGCGATTCGCCACAGGAAGATCACCCCCCTGTGGCCTCAAGCCAATGGGGAGGTGGAACGCTTCATGCGAACCCTCAACCGGGTTCTGCGCATCGCGGTGGATCAAGGGGAAGATGTCGAGTCGGCACTCAACCAATTTCTAAATGCATACCGGCAGATGCCTCACAGCACCACTCGGTGTGCTCCGTCCCATCTACTCTTCAAAAGAGCCCCACGAGACAGCATTCCAGCAGATCCAGCATGGAAAACCCCAGAGACAGACAACGTAGCTACCCAAGCTAGGAGGACTGTGACTAACCAGAAGGCTAGTGCAACCAGAGGAGCAAAAGAACCACAGCTGAAAGTGGGAGACCGCGTGGTGGTTAAAGACAGGCCCCCCGGCTGGAAGTTTAGGACACCTTACGAACCGGAAGAATGGACCATCGTCAAGGTGCAAGGAACCATGGTCACAGCTCAAAGAGGACAACAAGTGGTTACCTGGAATGTATCTTGCTTCAAGAGGGTCCGTGGGTCGAGCACCGACTCGGAAGAGCCGGGGGAACTGGGTGAGACTCTGTGTCATACTCCCGTCAGCTCGCCGGGGCCAGTGGCCTCCCCACCAAGCCGCTCGCAGGCAGGAAGCGGAGAAACTGCGCCTGTCGCTCGAAGGCCCAGCCAAGACATTGTGACTGTACCACCCCAAAACACCCAGGCGGATGCAGTGGCCAGCTCCAACTCCCAGAGCCAGAGGTATGGTCTCCGGCCGAACCCTGCAACCAGCCAGAAGCTGAAGGACTTCATGTGTACATCCCCGTAAGCATGCTAACTCTGATGGACGGACACTAAAGGAAAGGAGGGATGTAGAGAGCCATCATGGCTCTCCAATAAAATGTATCCTTTGCATGCACTCCTCGGGGCGGGCTCGACCCGAGGAGATAAATAAACGGCGCAAGACCGCTCGGGGTCTTCCCGCCAACACGTAACATACTGTGTGTTTGTGCCTTCCAGTTAAGCGCTGCGTAGGCCTTGACACCCTGGGCCCCGCCGCGCTACAACAGTGAGCTGCAGTGAAACACTGACTAGGAGGGCCACTGGGCCAGAACCACATCATACCAAATGAGCTACCCGGCAAGCATGTCCGAAAAGATGCTTGGTGTTGACTATTCAAAAGAAATGAGCCCTTGGCAGCAGTAAGGCTGTGAGTGAAGTGAAGCAGTGTCAAAGAGGGAGGGGCAGAGCAGGGACCTGGACCACCGTGTTATCAAGAAAGCCAATAAGCAGCCAGGACGATTGTGAGCTGAAGTGAAGGTGGGGCAGAGCTAAATTTCAAAGATTTACACAAATTTTGTTTGCTGCCAGCGGTTGTCCCTTCCGAACTCAGAAGCACAATGTAGGCAAGCAAAATATAATTGCAGCAGATGACAAGCCGAACACTGAATGTCTGTCCTATGGGCTGAAGCAAAATGTGACTGATGTTGCCTGTTAGCCAGTGGCTGAAGGAGGCTGACCGAGTTTCCAAATTAATGCAGACTGTCCAGAGTCCTAACTAAAGTATGAGTGACGCTCCAAATGAGAAATGGACGAAGGAGCCCCTTTATGTCAGCCATATTACTAAGAAAACCAAGTATTGTTTTAGGAGATGCATATTATGAAAATGTGAATAACTCAGCAACCTAATGGCTGAGAAGGGCTAGCCTATTGTCCCTTTGTATTCATGAGGAATTTAAATCTACCTACAGCCAGACCTAAACATTGAAATTGTGTAAACAGGAGAGTGGCCGATCACGCACCCCTCTGGAACCGACACTTCACCAAAGTTTCACAGTTTCCTTATACTCTCAACCCTTTTCGGTTTTCCCTATTTCACCGAGCTGGCAAAATTAGTGATTAACCTATTGTAAAGACGAGGAACACAGTGTTCTTTGACAATTTAGTCTGCACAGGGGGCGTTTAAAAGGAAGAATGCATTCTTTTCAAGTGATTCATTTCCCCTCTTCCAGCCTGTCCATAACAGCCTTTGTTGTCCCCTCCCTCTGCGTCCCCTCCCTCTGCACCTCCCTGAGCCTTTTGTCTTGTTCCCATTGCGCACCGAGCAGGAGAGAGTATTCTGACGCACGTCCTTGAATTAAGAACAATATCTAGTGCGCCAAAAATCAAAAGCTAGCAAAGCGAATGATGAAAACGCAGAGAGAAAGGGATACTTTTCTTGTTCTTCCTGCGAGAGAATATTACCTAGAGCTATTATAAGCGGGATTGGGCTATGTTCAGCGACACTTTGACTGGCAGGCAGAGAACGTTCTGGCCAGAAGAAGCACTGGGAACAGACAGAAGGAAGAGGTGGACCAGCCCGCCATAATATTGCAATTCTACTTTTCATGCCAGCATGGCAGATGGCACATGGGCGTTCAGACAGAAGCAAGTTGCGTCTGGAGACAGTACAGCTGAAGTGCTACAGATGCTGGCTTGCATGAGAAGCGTAAATTGGGGCTGATTGGATTTCTTCAGTCTTTCAATCATAGAAAGGTGTTGAGGTAGAGAAAGGAAGCCCGCGAGAGGTAAGGGTGTAGATTGCCTATGGTTGAAACTGGAAATGTCAAAGCTGCAGCTTAATAAGTGGACAGGAATAAGGATTAGAGAATGTAGAGCAGAAAAGGAATAGAGGCCACGTGGAGAAAAAGCAAGAAGTTTAGAGTGAGTAGGTATAAAGAAAGCATTGGTGCGCAAGGAAGTAAATAGCTGTGACTAAAATATTGGGCCAGTGGGCAGCGACCCATGTGCGCGCCTGCATCACAAGGCTGGCCGATGCATGGGCAGCCATCTTGGAATTCAGTTAAAGAAAAGACACTCTAAGGAAAAAAGTGTACAAGAGCACGAAAATGTTAGGGAGTGGTCTAGTAGTACTTTGGAACTTCGGAGCCCTTGTAATAAAAACAAATCATGAGCAAGGAGCTAACTCAGCTAAGGGCCTGAGTCTGAGTTTCGCGGTTTGACTGCCGAAGGACCCCGACCACGAGAAGAACAGCAGCGTTGGTGGTCTTCCTACCATCGTATTATTAGTTCACCTCGGGGTCCAGGTGTGGCTCCATATCTATCGATGCATGTGTGTACATTTCGACTGCATATGTGTGGAATCCACACACAGGCATGATACACATAGAAAAATACCACCTACCCCTTGCCAGATTCTGACCCATATGTGAGCAGTCCCAGCAATGGGTAAGTGATTCAAAAAGCACATACCTGTATATCGCCGCAAACAGGGTCGTTTTCCTTGGGGTGAAGATGCTGCTATGTAGGGGGACCTGGAGAACGGGATTGATCCAGCGCGGTTAATATAAATTTCTCCTCAGGACACGAATCCAGGTAAATCATTCACATCTATTAAACCATATGACGGTGGGGCCCATAACACCGCATATCATACATTCATTCACTCACTGGATTACACACCAAGGAGAAATGTGTTGCTGGAGGAACGGGATACCTTGTTAAATCTGACAGAATAAAGCCTCGGACATCATATACATTAGCTTCTGATCTTGTCGGTTCCAAACATCAAGGTATTCCGCTCTTTGGTCGATGGACCAACTAGTAGAATAAGTTGATGGTGATTAAGACCAGCTCAATCACTTTAAAACCTGTTAAACTTTAAACTTATTAAAGAACTAAAGAACCACAGACTCATTGTTAATTAGAATGAAATTTTATCTAAATTTTCACTTGCACGGGTGAGATTTTGAGTTATTTAATCACTTTTAATACATTAATAACATTCATATGGAAAGTTCTAATAAAGAATTGAAACTTATGCATTACCCATTTAGATGCAGATAGGAATTGTTCACCAACAAGAAGATAAACCGTAGATCACAGAATAGACTCCCAAACTGACTGACTGTCCCGCTAATGGCCTTCTCGACCGGACCTCCCGTACAGATTTCCCGCAACGGTCTCGTTCCTTCCCCAGTCAAGTTCGAAGTCCAAAAATGACAAAGTCCTTTAGTAATATTGTGGTGGAGAAAAATGGAAAAATAGGAAAAAATGGTGTGGCAAGAAATACCAACGGCAGCAATAGCATCAATAGCAGCGGCCACAGCAGCAGCAAAAGGCAACCCAAAGAAGCAGTCTATAGAAGCAACCCCTCCCACATAAGAGTAGTCCCTCTTATACCCTACTTCTAGCTTACTACACAAAAAGTTGCAATCCTTAGGGGCAGGAATCACGCTAATTGGTCCATTTGAGGGGTGGTGATTGTGAGAAGTTGGCCTGGCTTATGCTGTCCACTAATTATAGTGGGCACCTTGCACCAGTCCAAACAACCCCTTATTGGAGATAGGTTAAAGACAACCTTATTGAAAGCTATCCTAGTGGTAGCTATGGAGAGCAGCCTTCAGGCTAAGTCTTGAAGGAATGTAAAGCAGCTTGTTTTACCAGTCTATAATCTCTTGAGTGATCAAATGAAAGAGCACCACACCAGGTATATATTCAAAATATATGTATTTATTGCTAAACACACCCCTCTAGTCTCTTTATGAGGCTAGAGTTCGAAGTACACAAGTTATAAGTTATTTAAACACAGTAATAGCACAAATACACGTTTGGGCCCTAGGGGCGTACCAAACCATATACCAATAAAGTGGTATAAGAACCACGATTGAACTAGACACTAGGCCTAGAGCCTCTAGAAGTGCTTGGACCACAAGGAACCACCCAAGGTAGTGACACAGGGGACCCACGGGGGACGCGTGCAGTGTAAATACACAACCGCGATACGCCGTTAACTTCTATGGAGAAAGTCGCGATCAGGAAATTAAAGAAAAGGGACACTTAAAGGAGGACTTGGAGCAAACCCTTTGAGAACTAGGTCGTTCTAGAGTCTTTACCCACGGGAGCACCGGAGTACTCGTGTTACCTCACCCAGGGAAGCCGGGTGCATAGGTGCCTTTCGGGGTCGGGTTTCGTCGTCGATTTGAATGGCGATCTGCTGCAAAGTGCTGCTGGCGACCAAGTGGAAAGTGTCCGGGTGGATCCAAGAGTGGATCGGAGATCTGAAGAACCTGAAAGCAGAGGGGACAGAGTCTGGGTCACTAGCCAGTGACCAGGAAGGCGATGGACAGATGCCCACCGATGTCGAGTGCTTCAGGTGCGTTGATGGTCGTCTTGACTCTTCAGCCATGAGGTCCAGGAAGCGTTGTCGGTGACCAGGAGCAGGAATCGGGCTGGTACACAATGTCTGTCGAGTGCTGCGGTGTTGGCGACCGGATTGGACCCAACAAGCCTTGGCAACGGCAAGTCTTGGTGAAGATGAAGATCGTCGATGGTGCAGACCAGTAAGGTCTGAGGAACTCACCCAGCGAGGGTAAGTGAGGGCAGGCCTGGAGCAACCAGGGTGCCCAAGAAGAAAAGGATTGGCCTTCGTGAAGGGCTACTAGCCAACGGGCTAGCGACCGCAAAGGAGCCTCGAGACGTCGCACTTGGATCTGGCTCACAGGACACTCGTGGAGTGGAGGCCAGTGATCTTCGGTGCACTTGGTGTTGGAGGCTAGGGTTACTCGGAGCCCAAAGCACAACTTTGTGGGAAACCCAGAAGAGGATGCACTTGCAAATGTGCTCGGTGTCCAGGGGTCACGGTCTCACGTTACCCACAATAGCTACGTGCCTCAGCTTTGCTGGGGACTCAGGGTAGCCTCGGGAAAGTCTGAGAATCCACCTCTGGTGATGCGAAGACTTCGGCGTCCGACCCCAAGGGAGATTCTTCTGTCCTCTAGTCTTGAGTAGAGCGTCGAAGGTCCAGGATTCTGTTTCAGAGTTTCATCCAGGGATAATCTAAAGTCCTAAGGACTGGGTTCCTATACTTATACCAAGTTTAGGGGTTGGACTACTCTGTGGCCCCACCTATGGGTGGGTCAGGGCAGAGGGGTGGCTACACCCCTTTCTCTTTGTCCAGTTCGCACCAAAGCAGGGGCTGCAAGCCCCTGATCCGGTTTGAACTGGGGTATGCACAGGGACACCAAATGTGCCCCCAGTGCAGGACTTTCAAAGCACCCGAAAATGCTCCCGCCCAGCCCCAATACACATTATCCTGTCTGGGGAGGTGGTCACACCTCCCTGGGACAGGAAACCTATTGTCCAGGCCTCCCCTGCCAGAGTTTCGTCCAGCAGCAGGAGGCGAGACTCGTGTCTGTGGCAGCAGCATCCATTTTGTGATGCCAGGGCTTTAGAAAGAAGTTACCGGGCTAGCCAGAGTTAACATGTCTTTCCCTCTAGAAGGGTGGAATGCTACCCCCGCCGCCAGAATTGGCGGGGGGGGGTAGTATTCCAAGATGTTTGACACCAAACACGACATGTTTAGGTGCAGCCATTCCAAAGTTAGCATTTAACGCGAGGTTATAATGCACTTAAGAGTATATGGTCAGGCTGCACTACAAACAGCATCAGAGAAGGGTCTCCGAACGCTGCAGAGGGGCCATGCTCATGCAGGGGCACCCTCTCACATAGGAACCACGCACTCTGCCTTCAGGATTGATAAGGCCTGCCATAGGAGTGACTTATAGGTTTATATGTGTGTATGTATTTAGTGGTATAGGTAACCTATATCACAGTAAGGGGTGCATGCACCACCTTACCCAGGCTGCAGTAGCAGACCTGTGGTGTCAGTTTGGATGGCCTTCCAGGGGTGGCATAATACATGCTGCAGCCCCTGGTAGGCCTCTGAGGTACCTATGCCCTTGGTACATAGGATACCATATACTAGGGACTTATAAGGGCACTCCAGATTCCAATCAGTGATGTGCCTAAGGCACATGGAAACCATTTTAGAGAGTAAGCAGCTAGGCTGGGTTTCTGATTAGCAGGGCCCCAGCCAGACTAATGTCGAAAAACAGTGAAGCATCAGCAAAAAGTGGGGGTACCCATGTGAAGCAGATCCTACTCTCCTACACAACCCCCCCCCCCAAACGTAGGGACATTAAACTAACCTTGCCCAGTTAAGTCTTCATGTTCTAAGTGGAAGTACCTAGAGAGTCCATCTGCATTGGCATGGTTACTCCCAGGTCTATGTTCCACTGTGAAGTCCATCCCCTGTAGGGAAATGGACCACCTAAGCAGTTTGGGGTTTTCACCCTTCATTTGTTTTAGCCATAAGAGGGGCTTATGGTCTGTCTGAACCAGGAAGTGGGTACCAAACAAGTATGGCCTCAACTTCTTCAGAGCCCAGACCACAGCAAAGGCCTCCCTCTCTATGGCTGACCAACGTTTCTCTCTAGGGGTCAGCCTTCTGCTAATGAAAGCTACTGGCTGATCCTGACCTTCTTCATTCAATTGTGACAGTACAGCCCCTACCCCCAATTCAGATGCATCAGTTTGAACAATGAACTTCTTGGAGTAATCAGGACTCTGTAGAATGGGAGCAGTGCACATGGCCTGCTTCAGGTCATCAAATGCCTTTTGACGGCTAACTGTCCACTGAACCTTTTTGGGCATTTTCTTAGAAGTTAAGTCATTCAGGGGTGTCACTATTGATCCATACCCCTTGACAAATCTCCTATAGTACCCAGTCAGGCCTAAGAAGGCTCTCACCTGAGTCTGGGTAGTGGGAGCAGTCCAGTCCAAGATGGTCTGGATCTTGCTCTGCAAAGGTTGAACCTGGCCTCCACCCACAAGGTGGCCCAGGTACACAACCTGACTCTGCCCTATCTGGCACTTAGTGGCCTTGATAGTTAGGCCTGCCTTTTGCAGGGCCTGTAAAACATTCCTGAGGTGGACCAGGTGATCCTCCCAGGTGGAGCTAAAGACAGCAATATCATCTAGATATGCTCCACTATAGGCTTCCAGACCTGTGAGAACTGTATTCACCAACCTCTGGAAAGTGGCAGGTGCATTCTTCAGACCAAAGGGCATCACCACAAATTGATAATGCCCACTAGGGGTTGAGAATGCTGTTTTGGGCTTTGCAGTATCAGCTAGTCTGATCTGCCAGTAGCCAGCTGTCAAGTCAAATGTGCTGAGATATTTGGCTGAGGCCAAAGTATCTATGAGCTCATCTGCCCTTGGTATTGGATGGGCATCAGTCCTAGTGACTGCATTGAGACCCCTGTAGTCCACACAAAACCTCATCTCTCTTTTTCCACCACTGGTGTGAGGTTTTGGCACAAGGACCACTGGACTAGCCCAAGGGCTATCTGAGGGTTCAATAACTCCCAATTCCAACATTTTCTGGACTTCAGTCCTGATACAGTCCCTGACATGGTCAGGTTGCCTATAAATTTTATTTTTAATAGGCAGACTGTCCCCAGTGTCCACTTCATGAGTGCACCAGGTGGTCTGACTGGGTGTCAGTGAAAACATGTGTCTAAACTGATTGAGCACCTGTCTACAATCAGTTTGTTGCTGGGTAGTGAGGCTGCCAGCCAAGGCTACACCATCTACTGACCCATCGTCAGGGTTCTGTGAGAGCAGGTCAGGGAGTGGGTCACTCTCTTCCTCCTGCCCTTCATCAGTAGCCATGAGCAAGCCCATGTCTGCCCTGTCCACATATGGTTTTAACCTGTTGACATGGAGAACCCTGTGGGGACTCCTGGGTGTTCCTAGGTCTACTAAGTAGGTAACCTCACCCTTCTGCTCAACAATAGTGTGGGGTCCACTCCATTTGTCTTGGAGAGCTGCTGGGGCCACTGGCTCCAACACCCACACCTTCTGTCCTGGCTGGTAAACAGTCAGAACAGCCTTTTGGTCATGCCAGGCCTTTTGAAGTTCCTGGCTAGCCTCAAGGTTTTTAGTTGCCTTTTTCATATACTCAGCCATCCGGGAGCGGAGACCAAGTACATAGTCCACTATGTCTTGCTTTGGGGGCTTGAGAGGTAACTCCCATCCTTCCTTCACCAAGCACAGTGGACCCCTGACAGGGTGGCCAAACAGAAGTTCAAAAGGGCTGTAACCAACCCCCTTCTGAGGCACCTCCCTATATGCAAATAAAAGGCAGGGCAAGAGTATGTCCCATCTTCGCCTAAGCTTTTCTGGGAGCCCTTTAATCATGCCCTTCAAGGTTTTGTTGAATCTCTCAACTAAACCATTGCATTGTGGGTGATAGGGTGTGGTGAACTTATAAGTCACTCCACACTCCTTCCACATTGCTTTTAAGTACCCAGACATGAAGTTTGCACCCCTGTCTGATACTACCTCCTTAGGAAAGCCCACTCTTGAGAAAATTCCCAGGAGGGCCCTTGCCACCACAGGTGCTGTAGTGGTCCTGAGGGGAATAGCTTCTGGGTACCTGGTGGCATGATCCACTACCACCAGGATAAACCTGTGCCCAGATGCTGTTTGGGGATCCATGGGACCAACAATGTCAATCCCTACCCTTTCAAAGGGCACCCCCACCACAGGTAGAGGTATCAGGGGGCCTTTGTAGTGCCACCTGCCTTGCCACTGGCCTGGCAGGTTACACAGGAGCGACAAAACTCCTTGGTGTCTTCAGACATGTGGGGCCAGTGAAAGTGAGGGACAATTCTGTCCCAAGTCTTGTTCTGGCCCAGGTGACCTGCCAAGGGAATATCATGGGCTAGGGTCAATAGGAAGCCCCTGAACTTTAGAGGTATAACCAACCTCCTGGTAGCACCAGGCTTGGGGTCTCTACACTCTGAGTACAGGAGTCCATCATCCCAATACACTGTATGGGGACCACTAGCTTTCCCAGCAGCCTCAGCAGCAGCTTGCTGTCTGAGGGGTTCAAGGGAGGGGCAGCTCTGCTGCTCCTGGCTCAGATCTGCCCTGGAAGGTCCCCCTGTCCCCAAGAACTCAACCTGGTCAGGTTCAAGTTCCTCTGGGACAGTTCCTTCTTCAGGACTGAGATCATCCCCCTCAAGGGACTGATCTTCTTCCTGAGCCAAGGGGAAGGCACTGCCTTAACCCTACTACTCCTCCTCTTGGAAGGCACTTGGTCCATTATTCCAGAATCCAAGGCCTGTTCAGTGCTAGACATTTTGGCTTGTGACCTGGTCACAGCAAACACATCTGCAGGGATCCCCAGCATTTCTGCATGGGTCCTGAGCTCCACTTCTGCCCAAGCAGAAGTCTCTAAGTCATTGCCAAGCAAGCATTCGACTGGTAGGTTTGCACTCACCACAACCTTCTTAAGGCCAGTTACCCCTCCCCAGGAGAAGTTAACAACTGCCAGAGTATGGTCTGTTCTGACGTTGCTAGCATTGGTCACTTGGTACATCTCACCAAGTATAACTTGCCCAGGATTCACAAGGTCTTGTGTCACCATTGTGACACTTGCCCCTGTGTCCCTAAATGCCAAAGCCTCTCGTCCATTGATTAAAGGCTGTTGTCTGTACTTGCCCAGATTACTGGGACTCACAGAGGAGGTCACATCCATGCCTCCATCACAGACTAACACAGCCTGAGTTAGTTCTCTGACTAGGTCAGAGCCCAACTCAGTAC
The DNA here is from genome assembly GCA_963921515.1 of Calotriton arnoldi. Classification (NCBI taxonomy): domain Eukaryota; kingdom Metazoa; phylum Chordata; class Amphibia; order Caudata; family Salamandridae; genus Calotriton; species Calotriton arnoldi. The sequence goes on along the minus strand of CAWUFW010018656.1, from coordinate 147,830 downwards.
CCAGGGTGAACCCTACTAAACCCTTGGCTGGAGCACTCCCACCAACTGTAACTGTACTAGGGGGAACAGGTGCCTTAGGGGCATTGGTGGGTGCTGGACTTGAGTCTTTGGACTTGGTGCAATCACTGGTCCAGTGGGTCTTTTGCTTACAGACCTTGCACCATGGTTTTCTTTGGCCTTTCCCTTTTGTAGACTGTGAATCCCCACCTGAAGAAGATTTTTGGGGGCCTGATGAAGACTTTTGATCTTTACCCTTCTCCCCACCCTTTTCAGAGTTCTTAGCATCTTGCTTCTTAGTGTCCCCACCTTGGTTCTGTACTTTCTGCTTCACCCTGGTTCTGACCCATTTGTCTGCCTTCTTTCCCAATTCTTGGGGAGAGGTCAGATCAGAGTCCACCAGGTATTGATGCAACAGCTGATTTTGACAGTTATTAAGAATCTGCTCCCTCATTATCAGATTGTACAATCCTGAGAAGTCACACACCTTACTGCCCATCAACCAGCCTTCCAGAGCCTTGGCAGAACAATCCACATAGTCTACCCAGTCTTGAGTCTGTGCTTTTTGGGTATCTCTGAACTTCAACCTGTACTGTTCAGTGGTTAGGCCAAACCCATCAATAAGAGCACTCTTCAAGACCTTGTAATTATCAGCATCCTCCTCTCTAACAGTGAGGAGCTTATCTCTACCTTTGTCTGCAAAGGAGAGCCACAAGATTGCTGCCCACTGCTCCTGAGGGACCTTCTGTACTTTACAGGCCCTCTCTAGAGCAGTTATCCACTTGTGGATGTCATCCCCACTCTGGTAGGGAGGGACAATCTTGCTCAGGTTCCTATGGTCATAGGACCTTTCCCTATCTCTAGGGACATGGCTGCCACCATGGGACTCTAGTCCCAACTTTCTTTTCTCTCTAAAGAGATCTAGGGACTCCCTGTCTAAGGCTACTTGCTTCCTTCTGAGTTCAAGCTGAGCTTCCTCATACTGAATCAGCCTCTTTCTCCTCTCATGAGAGGATTCCCTCCTATGAGATGAGACAGAGCTCCCTATTGAGGTGCCAGAGTGGTTAGACTCCTGAGAAGGAGATCTAGACTTTCTGGGCACACTCATAATCCTTCCTGGGGGGACAAAGAGGGTATCATTCTGATCATCCTCTTCATCTTCCACAGGAGGGATTGGGTTATCCAGGTCAGGGTCATTGTCACCCTCCTGGCCAGTTTCAGAGGGGGGCTGGGGTATTGTTACCCCTGGCCCCTTCCTCTTCTTCTGCCCCACCCTCTGCTCCTACCCCTTCAGTCCCCAAGGGCTTACTGAGGTCATAAGCTACCAACAACTCTTTAAGGTGTTGGGTGGTGGGACTTTGGCCTGTCCTCAATTTCCTCAAGTTACATAATGCTCTCAATTCCAAGAATGGGAGTGTATCGTACTTGGAGGGAAGAAGCCCAGTGGCTTCTGGCAAGGATTCTCTAGATCCTACCTTTAAAGACATTACTAGTGTGGTGTGGTGTATGCACTACCTACTCTAGTGTGGCCTACTAAACTCTCTTGAGTTGTAGAAAGGGTTGTGCTATCCCTTAACACACAACTCTAAGTTCAGTAGAACTTACTGTATTCTAAGCTTAAATTATATGTACCTTAGGTACCTTTAGTGGTTTTCAGTTGATCAATTCAATTGAGATTATCTGGTAAAACAATAGCAAGCTGGAATCCCACACGCTGCACACCAATGTGAGAAGTTGGCCTGGCATATGCTGTCCACTAATTATAGTGGGCACCTTGCACCAGTCCAAACAACCCCTTATTGGAGATAGGTTAAAGACAACCTTATTGAAAGCTATCCTAGTGGTAGCTATGGAGAGCAGCCTTCAGGCTAAGTCTTGAAGGAATGTAAAGCAGCTTGTTTTACCAGTCTATAATCTCTTGAGTGATCAAATGAAAGAGCACCACACCAGGTATATATTCAAAATATATGTATTTATTGCTAAACACACCCCTCTAGTCTCTTTATGAGGCTAGAGTTCGAAGTACACAAGTTATAAGTTATTTAAACACAGTAATAGCACAAATACACGTTTGGGCCCTAGGGGCGTACCAAACCATATACCAATAAAGTGGTATAAGAACCACGACTGAACTAGACACTAGGCCTAGAGCCTCTAGAAGTGCTTGGACCACAAGGAACCACCCAAGGTAGTGACACAGGGGACCCACGGGGGACGCGTGCAGTGTAAATACACAACCGCGATACGCCGTTAACTTCTATGGAGAAAGTCGCGATCAGGAAATTAAAGAAAAGGGACACTTAAAGGAGGACTTGGAGCAAACCCTTTGAGAACTAGGTCGTTCTAGAGTCTCTACCCACGGGAGCACCGGAGTACTCGTGTTACCTCACCCAGGGAAGCCGGGTGCATAGGTGCCTTTCGGGGTCGGGTTTCGTCGTCGATTTGAATGGCGATCTGCTGCAAAGTGCTGCTGGCGACCAAGTGGAAAGTGTCCGGGTGGATCCAAGAGTGGATCGGAGATCTGAAGAACCTGAAAGCAGAGGGGACAGAGTCTGGGTCACTAGCCAGTGACCAGGAAGGCGATGGACAGATGCCCACCGATGTCGAGTGCTTCAGGTGCATTGACGGTCATCTTGACTCTTCAGCCACGAGGTCCAGGAGGCGTTGTCGGCAACCAGGAGCAGGATTCGGGCTGGTACACGATGTCTGTCGAGTGCTGAGGTATCGGCGACCGGATTGGACCCAACAAGCCTTGGCAACGGCAAGTCTCGGTGAAGATGAAGATCGTCGATGGTGCAGACCAGCAAGGTCTGAGGAACTCACCCAGCAAGGGTAAGTGAGGAGAGGCCTGGAGCAACCAGGGTGCCCAAGAAGAAAAGGATTGGCCTTCGTGAAGGGCTACTAGCCAATGGGCTAGCGACCACAAAGGAGCCTCGAGGTGTCGCACGTGGATTTGGCTCACAGGACACTTGTGGAGTGGAGGCCAGTGATCTTCGGTGCAGTTGGTGCTGGAGGCTAGGGCTACTCGGAGCCCAAAGCACGACTTCGTGGGAGACCCAGAAGAGGATGCACTTGCAAATGTGCTCGGTGTCCAGGGGTCACGGTCTCACGTTACCCACGATAGCTACGGGCCTCAGCTTTGCTGGGGACTCAGGGTAGCCTCGGGGAAGTCTGAGAATCCACGTCTGGTGTTGCGAAGACTTCGGCGTCCGACGGGAGCTTCAGAAATGCAGACCGGACAAATGCGTCTTTGGTGCCTGCCAAGCAGGGGAGTCACTCCTTGACCCCAAGGGAGATTCTTCTGTCCTCTAGTCTTGAGTAGAGCATCGAAGGTCCAGGATTCTGTTTCAGAGTTTCATCCAGGGATAATCTAAAGTCCTAAGGACTGGGTTCCTATACTTATACCAAGTTTAGGGGTTGGACTACTCTGTGGCCCCACCTATGGGTGGGTCAGGGCAGAGGGGTGGCTACACCCCTTTCCCTTTGTCCAGTTCGCGCCAAAGCAGGGGCTGCAAGCCCCTGATCCGGTTTGAACTGGGGTATGCACAGGGACACCAAATGTGCCCCCAGTGCAGGACTTCAAAGCACCCGAAAGTGCTCCCGCCCAGCCCCAATACACATTATCCTGTCTGGGGAGGTGGTCACACCTCCCTGGGACAGGAAACCTATTGTCCAGGCCTCCCCTGCCGGAGTTTCGTCCAGCAGCAGGAGGCCAGACTCGTGTCTGTGGCAGCAGCATCCATTTTGTGATGCCAGGGCTTTAGAAAGAAGTTACCGGGCTAGCCAGAGTTAACATGTCTTTCCCTCTAGAAGGGTGGAATGCTACCCCCGCTGCCAGAATTGGCGGGGGGTAGTATTCCAAGATGTTTGACACCAAACACGACATGTTTAGGTGCAGCCATTCCAAAGTTAGCATTTAACGCGAGGTTATAATGCGCTTAAGAGTATATGGTCAGGCTGCACTACAAACAGCATCAGAGAAGGGTCTCCGAACGCTGCAGAGGGGCCCTGCTCATGCAGGGGCACCCTCTCACATAGGAACCACGCACTCTGCCTTCAGGATTGATAAGGCCTGCCATAGGAGTGACTTATAGGTTTATATGTGTGTATGTATTTAGTGATATAGGTAACCTATATCACAGTAAGGGGTGCATGCACCACCTTACCCAGGCTGCAGTAGCAGACCTGTGGTGTCAGTTTGGATGGCCTTCCAGGGGTGGCATAATACATGCTGCAGCCCCTGGTAGGCCTCTGAGGTACCTATGCCCTTGGTACATAGTATACCATATACTAGGGACTTATAAGGGCACTCCAGATTCCAATCAGTGATGTGCCTAAGGCACATGGAAACCATTTTAGAGAGGAAGCAGCTAGGCTGGGGTTCTGATTAGCAGGGCCCCAGCCAGACTAATGTCGAAAAACAGTGAAGCATCAGCAAAAAGTGGGGGTACCCATGTGAAGCAGATCCTACTCTCCTACACAACCCCCCCCAAACGTAGGGACATTAAACTAACCTTGCCCAGTTAAGTCTTCATGTTCTAAGTGGAAGTACCTAGAGAGTCCATCTGCATTGGCATGGTTACTCCCAGGTCTATGTTCCACTGTGAAGTCCATCCCCTGTAGGGAAATGGACCACCTAAGCAGTTTGGGGTTTTCACCCTTCATTTGTTTTAGCCATAAGAGGGGCTTATGGTCTGTCTGAACCAGGAAGTGGGTACCAAACAAGTATGGCCTCAACTTCTTCAGAGCCCAGACCACAGCAAAGGCCTCCCTCTCTATGGCTGACCAACGTTTCTCTCTAGGGGTCAGCCTTCTGCTAATGAAAGCTACTGGCTGATCCTGACCTTCTTCATTCAATTGTGACAGTACAGCCCCTACCCCCAATTCAGATGCATCAGTTTGAACAATGAACTTCTTGGAGTAATCAGGACTCTGTAGAATGGGAGCAGTGCACATGGCCTGCTTCAGGTCATCAAATGCCTTTTGACAGCTAACTGTCCACTGAACCTTTTTGGGCATTTTCTTAGAAGTTAAGTCATTCAGGGGTGTCACTATTGATCCATACCCCTTGACAAATCTCCTATAGTACCCAGTCAGGCCTAAGAAGGCTCTCACCTGAGTCTGGGTAGTGGGAGCAGTCCAGTCCATGATAGTCTGGATCTTGCTCTGCAAAGGTTGAACCTGGCCTCCACCCACAAGGTGGCCCAGGTACACAACCTGACTCTGCCCTATCTGGCACTTAGTGGCCTTGATAGTCAGGCCTGCCTTTTGCAGGGCCTGTAAAACATTCCTGAGGTGGACCAGGTGATCCTCCCAGGTGGAGCTAAAGACAGCAATATCATCTAGATATGCTGCACTATAGGCTTCCAGACCTGTGAGAACTGTATTCACCAACCTCTGGAAAGTGGCAGGTGCATTCTTCAGACCAAAGGGCATCACCACAAATTGATAATGCCCACTAGGGGTTGAGAATGCTGTTTTGGGCTTTGCAGTATCAGCTAGTCTGATCTGCCAGTAGCCAGCTGTCAAGTCAAATGTGCTGAGATATTTGGCTGAGGCCAAAGTATCTATGAGCTCATCTGCCCTTGGTATTGGATGGGCATCAGTCCTAGTGACTGCATTGAGACCCCTGTAGTCCACACAAAACCTCATCTCTCTTTTTCCACCACTGGTGTGAGGTTTTGGCACAAGGACCACTGGACTAGCCCAAGGGCTATCTGAGGGTTCAATAACTCCCAATTCCAACATTTTCTGGACTTCAGTCCTGATACAGTCCCTGACATGGTCAGGTTGCCTATAAATCTTATTTTTAATAGGCAGACTGTCCCCAGTGTCCACTTCATGAGTGCACCAGGTGGTCTGACTGGGTGTCAGTGAAAACATGTGTCTAAACTGATTGAGCACCTGTCTACAATCAGTTTGTTGCTGGGTAGTGAGGCTGCCTGCCAAGGCTACACCATCTACTGACCCATCGTCAGGGTTCTGTGAGAGCAGGTCAGGGAGTGGGTCACTCTCTTCCTCCTGCCCTTCATCAGTAGCCATGAGCAAGCCCATGTCTGCCCTGTCCACATATGGTTTTAACCTGTTGACATGGAGAACCCTGTGGGGACTCCTGGGTGTTCCTAGGTCTACTAAGTAGGTAACCTCACCCTTCTGCTCAACAATAGTGTGGGGTCCACTCCATTTGTCTTGGAGAGCTGCTGGGGCCACTGGCTCCAACACCCACACCTTCTGTCCTGGCTGGTAAACAGTCAGAACAGCCTTTTGGTCATGCCAGGCCTTTTGAAGTTCCTGGCTAGCCTCAAGGTTTTTGGTTGCCTTTTTCATATACTCAGCCATCCGGGAGCGGAGACCAAGTACATAGTCCACTATGTCTTGCTTTGGGGGCTTGAGAGGTAACTCCCATCCTTCCTTCACCAAGCACAGTGGACCCCTGACAGGGTGGCCAAACAGAAGTTCAAAAGGGCTGTAACCAACCCCCTTCTGAGGCACCTCCCTATATGCAAATAAAAGGCAGGGCAAGAGTATGTCCCATCTTCGCCTAAGCTTTTCTGGGAGCCCTTTAATCATGCCCTTCAAGGTTTTGTTGAATCTCTCAACTAAACCATTGCATTGTGGGTGATAGGGTGTGGTGAACTTATAAGTCACTCCACACTCCTTCCACATTGCTTTTAAGTACCCAGACATGAAGTTAGCACCCCTGTCTGATACTACCTCCTTAGGAAAGCCCACTCTTGAGAAAATTCCCAGGAGGGCCCTTGCCACCACAGGTGCTGTAGTGGTCCTGAGGGGAATAGCTTCTGGGTACCTGGTGGCATGATCCACTACCACCAGGATAAACCTGTGCCCAGATGCTGTTTGGGGATCCATGGGACCAACAATGTCAATCCCTACCCTTTCAAAGGGCACCCCCACCACAGGTAGAGGTATCAGGGGGCCTTTGTAGTGCCACCTGCCTTGCCACTGGCCTGGCAGGTTACACAGGAGCGACAAAACTCCTTGGTGTCTTCAGACATGTGGGGCCAGTGAAAGTGAGGGACAATTCTGTCCCAAGTCTTGTTCTGGCCCAGGTGACCTGCCAAGGGAATATCATGGGCTAGGGTCAATAGGAAGCCCCTGAACTTTAGAGGTATAACCAACCTCCTGGTAGCACCAGGCTTGGGGTCTCTACACTCTGAGTACAGGAGTCCATCATCCCAATACACTGTATGGGGACCACTAGCTTTCCCAGCAGCCTCAGCAGCAGCTTGCTGTCTGAGGGGTTCAAGGGAGGGGCAGCTCTGCTGCTCCTGGCTCAGATCTGCCCTGGAAGGTCCCCCTGTCCCCAAGAACTCAACCTGGTCAGGTTCAAGTTCCTCTGGGACAGTTCCTTCTTCAGGACTGAGATCATCCCCCTCAAGGGACTGATCTTCTTCCTGAGCCAAGGGGAAGGCACTGCCTTAACCCTACTACTCCTCCTCTTGGAAGGCACTTGGTCCATTATTCCAGAATCCAAGGCCTGTTCAGTGCTAGACATTTTGGCTTGTGACCTGGTCACAGCAAACACATCTGCAGGGATCCCCAGCATTTCTGCATGGGTCCTGAGCTCCACTTCTGCCCAAGCAGAAGTCTCTAAGTCATTGCCAAGCAAGCATTCGACTGGTAGGTTTGCACTCACCACAACCTTCTTAAGGCCAGTTACCCCTCCCCAGGAGAAGTTAACAGCTGCCAGAGTATGGTCTGTTCTGACGTTGCTAGCATTGGTCACTTGGTACATCTCACCAAGTATAACTTGCCCAGGAATCACAAGGTCTTGTGTCACCATTGTGACACTTGCCCCTGTGTCCCTAAATGCCAAAGCCTCTCGTCCATTGATTAAAGGCTGTTGTCTGTACTTGCCCAGATTACTGGGACTCACAGAGGAGGTCACATCCATGCCTCCATCACAGACTAACACAGCCTGAGTTAGTTCTCTGACTAGGTCAGAGCCCAACTCAGTACCCAGGGTGAACCCTACTAAACCCTTGGCTGGAGCACTCCCACCAACTGTAACTGTACTAGGGGGAACAGGTGCCTTAGGGGCATTGGTGGGTGCTGGACTTGAGTCTTTGGACTTGGTGCAATCACTGGTCCAGTGGGTCTTTTGCTTACAGACCTTGCACCATGGTTTTCTTTGGCCTTTCCCTTTTGTAGACTGTGAATCCCCACCTGAAGAAGATTTTTGGGGGCCTGATGAAGACTTTTGATCTTTACCCTTCTCCCCACCCTTTTCAGAGTTCTTAGCATCTTGCTTCTTAGTGTCCCCACCTTGGTTCTGTACTTTCTGCTTCACCCTGGTTCTGACCCATTTGTCTGCCTTCTTTCCCAATTCTTGGGGAGAGGTCAGATCAGAGTCCACCAGGTATTGATGCAACAGCTGATTTTGACAGTTATTAAGAATCTGCTCCCTCATTATCAGATTGTACAATCCTGAGAAGTCACACACCTTACTGCCCATCAACCAGCCTTCCAGAGCCTTGGCAGAACAATCCACATAGTCTACCCAGTCTTGAGTCTGTGCTTTTTGGGTATCTCTGAACTTCAACCTGTACTGTTCAGTGGTTAGGCCAAACCCATCAATAAGAGCACTCTTCAAGACCTTGTAATTATCAGCATCCTCCTCTCTAACAGTGAGGAGCTTATCTCTACCTTTGTCTGCAAAGGAGAGCCACAAGATTGCTGCCCACTGCTCCTGAGGGACCTTCTGTACTTTACAGGCCCTCTCTAGAGCAGTTATCCACTTGTGGATGTCATCCCCACTCTGGTAGGGAGGGACAATCTTGCTCAGGTTCCTATGGTCATAGGACCTTTCCCTATCTCTAGGGACATGGCTGCCACCATGGGACTCTAGTCCCAACTTTCTTTTCTCTCTAAAGAGATCTAGGGACTCCCTGTCTAAGGCTACTTGCTTCCTTCTGAGTTCAAGCTGAGCTTCCTCATACTGAATCAGCCTCTTTCTCCTCTCATGAGAGGATTCCCTCCTATGAGATGAGACAGAGCTCCCTATTGAGGTGCCAGAGTGGTTAGACTCCTGAGAAGGAGATCTAGACTTTCTGGGCACACTCATAATCCTTCCTGGGGGGACAAAGAGGGTATCATTCTGATCATCCTCTTCATCTTCCACAGGAGGGATTGGGTTATCCAGGTCAGGGTCATTGTCACCCTCCTGGCCAGTTTCAGAGGGGGGCTGGGGGTATTGTTACCCCTGGCCCCTTCCTCTTCTTCTGCCCCACCCTCTGCTCCTACCCCTTCAGTCCCCAAGGGCTTACTGAGGTCATAAGCTACCAACAACTCTTTAAGGTGTTGGGTGGTGGGACTTTGGCCTGTCCTCAATTTCCTCAAGTTACATAATGCTCTCAATTCCAAGAATGGGAGTGTATCATACTTGGAGGAAGAAGCCCAGTGGCTTCTGGCAAGGATTCTCTAGATCCTACCTTTAAAGACATTACTAGTGTGGTGTGGTGTATGCACTACCTACTCTAGTGTGGCCTACTAAACTCTCTTGAGTTGTAGAAAGGGTTGTGCTATCCCTTAACACACAACTCTAAGTTCAGTAGAACTTACTGTATTCTAAGCTTAAATTATATGTACCTTAGGTACCTTTAGTGGTTTTCAGTTGATCAATTCAATTGAGATTATCTGGTAAAACAATAGCAAGCTGGAATCCCACACGCTGCACACCAATGTGAGAAGTTGGCCTGGCATATGCTGTCCACTAATTATAGTGGGCACCTTGCACCAGTCCAAACAACCCCTTATTGGAGATAGGTTAAAGACAACCTTATTGAAAGCTATCCTAGTGGTAGCTATGGAGAGCAGCCTTCAGGCTAAGTCTTGAAGGAATGTAAAGCAGCTTGTTTTACCAGTCTATAATCTCTTGAGTGATCAAATGAAAGAGCACCACACCAGGTATATATTCAAAATATATGTATTTATTGCTAAACACACCCCTCTAGTCTCTTTATGAGGCTAGAGTTCGAAGTACACAAGTTATAAGTTATTTAAACACAGTAATAGCACAAATACACGTTTGGGCCCTAGGGGCGTACCAAACCATATACCAATAAAGTGGTATAAGAACCACGACTGAACTAGACACTAGGCCTAGAGCCTCTAGAAGTGCTTGGACCACAAGGAACCACCCAAGGTAGTGACACAGGGGACCCACGGGGGACGCGTGCAGTGTAAATACACAACCGCGATACGCCGTTAACTTCTATGGAGAAAGTCGCGATCAGGAAATTAAAGAAAAGGGACACTTAAAGGAGGACTTGGAGCAAACCCTTTGAGAACTAGGTCGTTCTAGAGTCTCTACCCACGGGAGCACCGGAGTACTCGTGTTACCTCACCCAGGGAAGCCGGGTGCATAGGTGCCTTTCGGGGTCTGGTTTCGTCGTCGATTTGAATGGCGATCTGCTGCAAAGTGCTGCTGGCGACCAAGTGGAAAGTGTCCGGGTGGATCCAAGAGTGGATCGGAGATCTGAAGAACCTGAAAGCAGAGGGGACAGAGTCTGGGTCACTAGCCAGTGACCAGGAAGGCGATGGACAGATGCCCACCGATGTCGAGTGCTTCAGGTGCGTTGACAGTCGTCTTGACTCTTCAGCCACGAGGTCCAGGAGGCGTTGTCGGCAACCAGGAGCAGGATTCGGGCTGGGACACAATGTCTGTCGAGTGCTGCGGTATCGGCGACCAGATTGGACCCAACAAGCCTTGGCAACGGCAAGTCTCGGTGAAGATGAAGATCGTCGATGGTGCAGACCAGCAAGGTCTGAGGAACTCACCCAGCAAGGGTAAGTGAGGGCAGGCCTGGAGCAACCAGGGTGCCCAAGAAGAAAAGGATTGGCCTTCGTGAAGGGCTACTAGCCAATGGGCTAGCGACCGCAAAGGAGCCTCGAGATGTCGCACGTGGATCTGGCTCACAGGACACTCGTGGAGTGGAGGCCAGTGATCTTCGGTGCAGTTGGTGCTGGAAGCTAGGGCTACTCGGAGCCCAAAGCACGACTTCGTGGGAGACCCAGAAGAGGATGCACTTGCAAATGTGCTCGGTGTCCAGGGGTCATGGTCTCACGTTACCCACGATAGCTACGGGCCTCAGCTTTGCTGGGGACTCAGGGTAGCCTCGGGGAAGTCCGAAAATCCACCTCTGGTGATGCGAAGACTTTGGCGTCCAACGGGAGCTTCAGAAATGCAGACCGGACAGATGCGTCTTTGGTGCCTGCCAAGCAGGGGAGTCACTCCTTGACCCCAAGGGAGATTCTTCTGTCCTCTAGTCTTGAGTAGAGCGTCGAAGGTCCAGGATTCTGTTTCAGAGTTTCGTCCAGGGATAATCTAAAGTCCTAAGGACTGGGTTCCTATACTTATACCAAGTTTAGGGGTTGGACTACTCTGTGGCCCCACCTATGGGTGGGTCAGGGCAGAGGGGTGGCTACACCCCTTTCCCTTTGTCCAGTTCGCGCCAAAGCAGGGGCTGCAAACCCCTGATCCGGTTTGAACTGGGGTATGCACAGGGACACCAAATGTGCCCCCAGTGCAGGACTTCAAAGCACCCGAAAGTGCTCCCGCCCAGCCCCAATACACATTATCCTGTCTGGGGAGGTGGTCACACCTCCCTGGGACAGGAAACCTATTGTCCAGGCCTCCCCTGCCGGAGTTTCGTCCAGCAGCAGGAGGCCAGACTCGTGTCTGTGGCAGCAGCATCCATTTTGTGATGCCAGGGCTTTAGAAAGAAGTTACCGGGCTAGCCAGAGTTAACATGTCTTTCCCTCTAGAAGGGTGGAATGCTACCCCCGCCGCCAGAATTGGCGGGGGGTAGTATTCCAAGATGTTTGACACCAAACACGACATGTTTAGGTGCAGCCATTCCAAAGTTAGCATTTAACGCGAGGTTATAATGCGCTTAAGAGTATATGGTCAGGCTGCACTACAAACAGCATCAGAGAAGGGTCTCCGAACGCTGCAGAGGGGCCCTGCTCATGCAGGGGCACCCTCTCACATAGGAACCACGCACTCTGCCTTCAGGATTGATAAGGCCTGCCATAGGAGTGACTTATAGGTTTATATGTGTGTATGTATTTAGTGGTATAGGTAACCTATATCACAGTAAGGAGTGCATGCACCACCTTACCCAGGCTGCAGTAGCAGACCTGTGGTGTCAGTTTGGATGGCCTTCCAGGGGTGGCATAATACATGCTGCAGCCCCTGGTAGGCCTCTGAGGTACCTATGCCCTTGGTACATAGTATACCATATACTAGGGACTTATAAGGGCACTCCAGATTCCAATCAGTGATGTGCCTAAGGCACATGGAAACCATTTTAGAGAGGAAGCAGCTAGGCTGGGGTTCTGATTAGCAGGGCCCCAGCCAGACTAATGTCGAAAAACAGTGAAGCATCAGCAAAAAGTGGGGGTACCCATGTGAAGCAGATCCTACTCTCCTACAGTGATAATCACCTCATCGCCTTCCTTGTTCAAACTGGTTTCGGGGATAGTTAAGAGTACAATGATTCTCATGACCTTTGGGTAAAAGCAGTCCAATTTGTCCATTCATTTTGTTGCAATCCCGATGGTCACAATTTAGTTAGTCCATTGTCGCTTAATACTTTTCTCATTTATTCCCACGAATACGCGCTGAGTCTTTCTTGGCACCCTCCTTATGGCAGGTCAACGTGACCTTGACATCTCTCACTCCGTGCACGGGCTGTACCCACGTGGTTCAGTTCCTTTATTCCTTCCGCTTAGAGTCCATCTTTGACTTTTCACGTGACCTCATCTATCTCGGCAGCCATTTTCGCAGCATGGCCTAACAGGCCCGAACAAACTATCATAAGAACAAACACAACCAAAATTAAAACAAAGAAAATAAGCCTTTCTGTTTACCACCCGCCATTCTAAAGACCCGTGTTAGGTGTTACCTAGCAAAAGCAACATTTAAAGCCATTCTACTTACCATCCGCATTCTTTGCCACAATACAATTCTGCTACATAGCATAAATCATGCGATTTTATTCTAATTAGTACGCAAATCATAATATTAGTGTCAATCAACTTCACAATTGTAAATAAATTAGATTTTGCACAAATTGCGGTTACCCTTATGTAATGTTTACTAAAGGTGCATTTGTTGATTATCTCATGCTCCATCAATCAATTAGTATCGTTAATTTATTAAAGCTCATTAAGTTTCCAAGGGGGGGTACAAATTATTTTATTTACCCTGCTCCATCAATTCCCCCCTTTGGTGATTTTTAATAGCACCACAAAAACCTATCCTACAATTTATCAGATAAATGTTTCTTGTCCACTTGCTTTTGTTAGTTCATACAACGGTGTTTTTCTCATCTTGTCTTTTAGACCTTTTGTATATGTTCTCTTTCAATTCTATTTCTCCCATTTCCCGTTCTCTTTCTTTATTTTTCTCATTTTCTCTTTTTATTCTATTTTCTCTTTTTCTCCTTTTAATACACACATATGCTAACTTTGCCGACAACATTACTAATATTATCACTGTTACTGATATTAGTATTTTCCCAATAAGAGAACCACCTATCTCTGTGAACCATTTTTGCATTGAGGAAAAACTCTTACCACGTCTCTCCCAAACACCTTCAACCTCCAGTGGAGCAATTTCTTTGTGCAAATCAGTAATATTCTTTATATACTTCTGTATATTCTCACTTTTATCTGGAATGTAAGTGCAACAATGTTGGACTTTCAGCATTCCACAGACTCCACCCTCTTTTGCCAAAAGAATGTCAAGGGCAAGTCGATTTTGCATTACCATAGCTCTCATGGGAACCATTTCGGTATTTACCATCAAGAACCCTCCAGCAGTATTCGTTGATAAACGATCTACTACTGTGGACAATTTCCGAATTTTGAATGCATTCAAAGATATACCCACTGCTGGTATCAATGCTCCAAAAATGTCACCTACTATTTCCGAAAAGCTTTCCATCCTCCTACGTGGTAATATTGTACCTATCTTGTGTATTCCTTTTGTTCCTCTCTACACATGAAAAATCTTTGGAAAGACCAGGCCTAAATAGCAAGTTCTGTACCAATGGTCCAGCAACCTATAATAAGCTCTATTTCCGCAAATATAATAGATCCCTGGAAAGATTGGATCTTTTCCTCCTTTAAATCCCCATCCTCCTAAAATTTTATATGTATCTCGGCATTCACTGGAACCCACCAAATAGTTATCATATATAGTCTTATTTCTACTAATACACAATTTTCCCTGTTGGGGCCAATCCAGAACCATAGCTGCATTTGTTTCTCCTTTGTCATGATTTTTCTCTTCAAACGCCCAAAGTGGTGTTTTTGTCTTTTCTTCTACTACCTTTCTCTGAAACTCAATTCTTCTGTTTTCTACCATATCCAAGAAAATCTTTTCCTCCTTCTTTAATTCTCAGGTAAGATTGTGTCTAACTATATACTCTAACGTTAACTCTTTATTTTCTAAGAAAAACTCTCCAAACATTTTTGCATTTTTCACCTTATTTAGTTCAGGGATTACGGGAACTTTCGCAAAAACATTGTCTATGTCAGTGTAATAATATTCTAATCTACCTGTTTTATAAAATAAACTAGCTAAAACGCTACAAGTTATCCCATACTTCAAAGGAAGGTGATGATAAGTCACACCTTCTGTGACAGACGCAGGTAACTGCATACAGACATAACAATCCCTCACATCCATTGTCTCCACATATTCATACAACAGTTTTGTGAAGACATTCTTGGAGAAATCAGTTATAGACTTATCCTTATGTAAATCAGTACTATCTACTAATGCTGCAGTGTTTTGTGTGATAGCTTCTTTGTCCTTTTTCATGTTATTCCTTATTACGGATGTTTCTTCTACAACTAACCTAAGTGGAATTATTATTGCTAAAATAAGCCAAATAAACATTAGCAACCCTGTACAAAAGAAACACATTCTACACCATCTACGTAGAAACTCACATCTAGATCTTCTATTCTCAGTGTCTACCATGTTGTACTATTACCTAGCTATATATATATATATGTACAGAAAATGTGTCACCACACCTCAGAATGACTTTTCGGCCACTCTACCCTTTACTTTGTCTGGTTTCGGTGCTTTCTTCAGCTCTTTTTAGAACTCTTTCTGGTCTTGTTCGGTTTTTGTGTCCAGTCCGGGTTTCTTTCTTTGTCTTTTCAGTTTTGGTGCAATTCACTTTCACCCATTGGTTTACAACTTTCGTCTGGGCTTTCGTGACTGTTATCTTCTTCTTTAATGTCAGTCAATGCGATGTATAGCCACTCAGGTGACTTATATTTCAAGTTAGGTCTCTTCACTCTTTTTGTTTTCTGTAGTTGTTTTCCACTTTGTTTTCCTTGTCCCTTTTGACTCGTTATTTCATTTACTTGTTCCGCATCATCTCTGTTCAAATGTATTATCTTATATCTCAGTCTTTTAACTTCGTGGGGCCAATTGTCTCCTTTTCTTGGCCTTTTTAGTTCGTTTTCTTCTTCCTCTCGTTCAGCTCTCCAAGTTCTCTTTCTTGGTCCTAGTCTTTGCTTTCTTTCTTCTTCACTTTCTTCTGATTCTGTCTCAGACCTTACTTCACTTCCTCTAACCTTGAACCTTATGATCTCAGTTTCGTTGTCTGAATCTGAACCTTCTTGTGTCTCTTCTGCTGGGACATTTGATTCTATCCCTCCTCGATTGTCTTCCGCATTTGTTTTAATCTTTCTATCTGAATCTAAATTTCCCTGTGTTTCTTCTATTTGTTGGTCTGTCCCTACTACTCCTCAGGTTTCTTCCGAAATTTCCCCTATCTCTCTATCTGAATCTAAGTCTCCCTCAGTTAACTCAACTATCTCTGGAGGAATTCTTCCATAACTTGTACTTGGTTGTTCGCTGTCACGGTCTCTTGTTTCAGTTTCTTCTTTTATAATGTCAGCTTTTGTTTTTCTCTTTTGTCTCTCATCAGATTCAGGTTGGTCTGTTTCAGATTCTGAACTGGTATCCGATATTTCCAGATGTCGACTTACAGGTCGAGCTTCAAGATCTGGAATTTTGATCGTTTCAGGTTCTTCTTCAGTTGTCAAACTTGTACCTGGTTCTTCCAGATGTCGACTTACAGGTCGAGCTTCAGGATCTGGAACTCTGCTTGTTTCAGGTTCTGCTTCGGATGCTGAGCTGGTATCAGATATCTCCAGATGTCGACTTACAGGTCGAGCTTCAGGATCTGGGACTCTGATGGTATGACTGGCATGAACCCAATTTTTCACACCTGCACATTTTACAGCAGTCGTTGTCACCAGGATCACTTGACATGGCTTATCCCAGCGAGGAACCAAACAGTTTCTTCTTCTGTGGACTTTTATGCGGACCCAGTCCCCTGGACTCAAATCATGAGCTGGTTTTCTTTCAAGAGTGGTCGCATCCGGTCCAACCTGATGAAACACAGAATGTACCACATCAGCCAATCCTTTGCACTAGTCCAATACGAGATCATCAGTTATAGTCAGCAGTTTGTTGACAGGTACATGTGCTTGTCTCATTGCTCATCCCATGATTATTTCATGAGGACTTAGACCTGTTTTTCTGTCAGGTATGCTTCTGATAGTCATCAGCACCAATGGCAGGGCATCTGGCCATTTGAGTCCTGTGGCTTGACACATTTTTCCTAGCCTATTCTTTATTGTTCCATTTACTTGCTCTACCACTCCAGAAGCTTCTGGTCTGTAGGCACAGTGCAATTTCTGTTGTATGTCAAGTGCTTCACATATCAATTGGATTAGTTCATTTTGGAAATGTGTTCCTCTATCTGTTTCACTTGTTACTGGAAAACCATATCTCGGAATGAATTCTCTCAGTAGGAGCTTAGCCACAGTAACTCCATAATTCCTTCTTGTCGGATAGGCTTCCACCCAACGAGAAAACAAACAAACGACCACAAGAACATATTTCAATCTATTGCTCGGGGCATTTCAATAAAATCTAGTTGCATTCTGGTAAAAGGACCTCCTTCACGTCCTATTGTTCCCAAACTCACTACTGTTTTCCTTCCTGGATTTATCTGTTGGCATGTAAGACATCTTTGACAGAGAATTTCAGCTATAGCTCTAAATTTTGGGTTGTACCAAGTCTGTCTGAAAAGTCTGATCATGGCATCCCTACCAATGTGAGCTTGTCCATGGTACATCCGTGCCATATTAGAAATCATGCTATCAGGCATAACTGGTCTTTCATCTCTTTAAACCCAAATGTCATCTTCCTCTCTTTGTCTGCAACCTGCTTTTATCCAACCATCTTTCTCCTCTTCATTTGCTTCTTCCTGCAATTGCCTTACCTCATCCCAGGTTTCGACCATGTTAGTAAACAGCAAGGGACATGAAACATTCTCTTTTTCTCTCCTCCTATTCAGTGAGACCATATTTCTGGCACAATATTGGGCTATTTCATCTGCATATTGATTTCCCACCATAATATAGTCTGTTCCATTTTTGTGTGCAGCGCATTTCACCACTGCAATCTGTTTAGGCAGCTGTATCGCCTCAAGACATTTCTTCACAAACTCACCGTTGCTAATAGGAGTTCCTGCAGACGTCAAGAAACCTCTCTGGGACCAGATCTGTCCAAAATCGTGGACCACCCCGAAGCCATACTGGCTATCCGTGATCACCGTAATTCGGACGTTCTTTCCCAGTTTGCACGCCTGAATCAGAGCAATCAGCTCAGCCACTTGGGCTGAACGTATCCCTCTCAAACAAGATGCTTCCATTATAGCTGCTACTGTACATACAGCATACGCAGCACTTAAAACTCCTTCACTCGTTCTCAGACATGACCCGTCCACAAACATCACATAATCTGATTCTTTTAAGGGCTCATCTTTAATATCTCGGCGAGGCTTGGTACAAAATTCAAGCACATCCAGACACTTATGATCAACTTCATCTTTGACTCCTATATTTTCTTCATCTGGCAGTGAAGTTGAAGGATTCACACTTGTGCATCTATCAATGGTTACATTGTCTGCACTAAAAATCACTTTTTCGTACCTAGTCAGCCGACTATGTGTCATGAATTGGGTTTTGGTTCTAGTCAGAAGAATTTCAACAGAGTGTGGAACATATACTCTCAGTGGATATCCCATCACAATGCCTTCACTCTGTTCCAGACTCACACAAGTAGCAGCTACTGCTTTCAGACATCCTGGCAATGCCTTTGCTACCGGGTCTAAAACAGCTGAAAAATAAGCAATTGGTCTTTTCATTTTTCCATGCCTTTGCACTAACACCGAAAGTGCACATCCATCTCTCTCACTACAATACAGCTCAAATTATTTTTCATAATCAGGCATTCCCAATGCCGGTGCCTCACACAACTTTGTTTTCAGTTCTTTGAAAGCCTTCGTTTCCTCCTCATTCAATTCAATCAGATCTCTGACATCTCTTTTTGTCAATCGCTGTAAAGGTTTTGCAATTAACGAAAATCCACTTATCCACTGTCGGCAATATCCAACCATTCCAAGGAACATTCTCACCTCTCTCTGTGTCATCGGAGCTCTCATTCCTCGGATAATCCTTATTCTTTCTGTCGTTACCTTTCGCATCCCTTTCTCAATCTTATGACCTAGGTATTGTACCTCCTGTTGACAAAATTGCAGTTTTGATGGGGACACTTTGTGCCCTCCCTCTGCCAAATGATTCAGTAAAGCAATTGTGTCCGTAACACATGCTTCTTTAGTCTTTGATGCCACTAATAGGTCATCAATGTATTGAACCATCACAGATTTTTCAGGCATTTTTAAATCTTCCAATGATTTCTTTAGGATCTGATTAAAGATTGAGGGACTTTCTGTATACCCTTGAGGAATTCGGCACCATGCCAAAATACGCTCTCCGAACCGGAACGCAAATAATGGCTGGCTGTCTGGGTGAAACGGAATAGAGAAAAATGCATGGCACAAATCAATAACTGTGTACCATTCTGCATCATGTGGAATTTGATACAGTATTACAGCGGGGTTTGGCACAATTGGACAACAAGGAATAACGATTTTATTTACCTTCCTCAAATCCTGCACTATTCTACATGTTCCATTCGGCTTTTTCAATCCCATTATAGGTGAATTACATGGGCTATTCATTAATTCTTTCAAAATTCCTTGTTCGATCATCTTATTAACTACAGGTGTTATTCCTTCAATAATTTCTGGTGTTAATTTGTACTGTGGAGTATTTGGGTAATTTGTTCCTTCTCTTACAGTGATTTTTACAGGGTCTACTCCTCTCATTAACCCAATGTCTTTGCCTGTGAAATCCCATACATCAGATCTAACTGTTTCTTTCAATTCAATTGGGATTTTCTCTGCGTCAAACACAGGAAACATGTCATTTACTCCTGGTTCTAGTTCTGCCATTGTCATTTTATACAGGACATCTTCATCTGGTGTCTGGAAAGCAATACCATCCGGGGTACAATAGATGGTACAATTCATTTTACAAAGCAGATCGCGTCCTAGCAAATTCACAGGGCTGCAATCACATACCACAAACCGATGCATCTCTTTGAATGGTCCAACTTTCACCTCTACTGGTTTGGTAAGAGCCGCTTTAATCTGTTAGTTTGAAACACCTACAACTTGGATATATTCTCCTGAGAGAGGAAGGTTTGGAATTTCCACTGATCTAACAGTAGAACGGGTAGCTCCAGTGTCCACAAGGAATGTAACATTTACACCATTCACTTCTCCATCCACAAATGGACCTGATTGATCTACCTCTAGAGTTGCACCAAGCACGCACTCTTCTTCCTCTCCTAGGCACCGTCATAAACTTTCATCCGATTCATTTCCATCCTGCCGTAACCAATACTGCGACACTGCAGCTGCGCGCGGCAATTTTGTTACCTGCTCTTCTCCGTAGAATCCTGTCTCTGCACTGTATCGCTGGGGGTTTACACTCTTTGGAAGAGGTGGTTGTGGCACCTGACTCTGTTGAGTAACTACCTGCGGTTGTTGCAGCTGTTGGTAACTCACCTCATTCTGCACCTGTGGATTTAATGGTTGATTTTCCGTATTAGCTTTTGGAGGAAATTTACACTCGTTTCTCCAATGCCCTAACTTTCCGCAATTATGGCATGGCCATTTCTTTTTGGCCTCTTCTATACTCATTTGACCTTTTCCCTTACCTATATTCGGGTTGGATTTAGTCTGTCCTGCATCACCAGACTGATTATTCATTTGAGCCTCTTGTTTTTCTGCAACCTTTACTTGTGCCCACATCGCCTTTTCTTTTAGTTTACGCTGTCTACACTCAATGTCATCACTACAATATTTTGCATACCTTAGGACCTCGTCTACAGTGCTATTCTGCCAACACAACATATGCTGCTTAATCATTTCACTTATTTCAGGTTTCAATCCATATACAAATCTATATACGAAATGACTCATGTCCTTTTCACTCAAAGTCTCATAACCACTATACTGTTTGAAAACCAAAAGCAACCTTTCATAATAGGCGTGTACAGATTCCTTACTTTCCTGAGTTGTTCTATCAATCTTTACCCAGTCTGTCTCTTTCGGTGGAATCTTATTTTTCAAAAATGTGATGGCATGTTCATACTTTCTCATCACTTCTGGACCTGGCGCTCCAGTTTTTGCATCTCTTGGATATTCTTCCTTTGGCCAATCAATTGTAATCTTACATTCTGTCCATAAATCTGCTGGCACTACAATTTCAAACAATCCATCCAGATCTTCCCACAACACCTTTGAAACTTTGACAAATCTTTCCACCTGTCTATACCATTCTACAGGTTTCTCTCTCAATCTTGGGAAGTCATTTGTAAATGACAATATATCTTGTCTGGACCATGGAACGTGTACATAGCTCCCTCCTGGAGTTTCCCTCATTGGATATTCCAGTGCTATTGGTTCCTTTTCCTTTACCGGAAAAGCCAATGATGCTTTATCGGTTGTTCCTCCTTTCTTCTTATCCACCTGCTCCTCCATCTGTCCACATCTCCCCATTTTCTCAATAACACAATCAGTTCCTTTATCTGGGTTAATCGTCCTGATGTGTTCAGATTTTCTATATCCTTTTCACTAAAGTCTACCCTATACGGTTTCTGCAATCCTTTGATTTTTCCAAATTCTACTCCTAGTTCATTTGCTGTTTCTTCCAATTTTTCATGCAAATTCCTAGCTCTCCAAGTAACACTCTTACACATGAACATAAGTTCGTCATCCTGATAGGATTTCAATCTATCTGTACCAATAGTCCCTAAAATCAACTCTTCCATGTCTATTTTAAGTCTGATTACATCCAACGGTTGCGGTTCTACATCTTTCTTCTGTAAATTCCTCATCCACTCATTTAATTCTTCTGGAGTCGGACCCACAGGGGTACTATTTATTTCTATCCAATTTGTACTTCTCTCTGGGGTCTCAGTTACTGACTCAGTTCCCATAGGAATCCTATTTATCTGACTCTCATTAACCGTCAAATTCGTAGGTGGACTCGATCTATATGAGCCAATCAAATCTCTTGTCTCTCTAGTTTCTGGAACTATCCCTTCTCTCATTCTTTGCATATTCGAGTTCATTGGAATTGTCAAGGTATGCTCATCTATTCTTTGGTTTTCAAATACCGGTATTACTGGTCCTATTGTCACTGGCACAGTCACGGCTTCCATATTCATGGTTAATTCTCTTATTTTCTCAGTCAATTCTCTTGTGGTTCTTGCTAATTCAGCTGTATTATCACTATCAGGCTTCGCATTCTGTGGAGTTTCTGGTTTTTCGTAAGACCTATTTATTTCATAATTTCGTTCAGGGCTTTGATTCCTCACAGTTTCCATTGGTGGTGCATTTGGAGTCACCACCGCAGAATTCTGTTGATATGGAGGTGGTTTTCTGTTTAAAATGTCTTTTAGCAACTCATCCTCTGTGTCGCTACCTCCATACCCATACCTCTCTGTTACTGCATGTTTCTTTTTCTCCGTACACTTCCTCCCTGTAACTTCTTCAACTGTTCTGACAGGAAACAAACCATCCGTCATATTAGCATACCTCCATCATCTCATCCTGTCTTCATGATTCACTCCCCATACTCTTCCATGGACTAAACTATAATTCTTTGCACCTCTGTGTCTTTCTCTTTCATACATCTCATCTTCCCATTCACCTAACGCTTCAAACTGTGTTGGTCTAGGTCTCGGTTCAAGTTTCATCATTTTCTCTCTCAAATTTCGAAGTACAGCTGTGCTAAACGAACCGTTTTCTGGAAACGCCAATACTCCATCGTTCTGAGTATATTTTGTCCAATTTTCCAACCAAATGCAAGTATGATAACCATATTTCAACATCAAATGAGAAGCTGGCGTTTTCGGCGGAGGAAGTACTTCTCCTTCCCTAGTCACTACCTTTTTGTCCTTCTTGAAAAAGTTTTTAATCTTCGCCATCCATGACGGTTTCTCTTACCATACTCATAATAAGCCATATTGCACGATTCTTTCTCTCCAACAAACTCACGATAATTCTTCACTACGCTGTTCTTTCTACTGTTTGGCTATTCGGACCTATCCCAGCGCGTCTCACACCAACGCACCAATCCGAAAACTCTACGTCACTCCCAACTGACCAATACCAGCGCGTCTTCACACCAACGCACCAATCAGGAAACTCTTCGCTTTCCCACAACTGGCCAATACCAGCGCGGTCTTTGTTGACGTCAGTACTACTCCTGTCTTTTCTGACCCCTCCTTTACAATAATTATCAGCAGTTTTCTTACCTTCTTTTCTCGACTGAATTTTATTAGTTACAACGTAAAAAACATTACCATTGTCTGTTTTCACTAAACAAAAGAAATAGTCTGCTCTATCTTGCAAGAATACTGTTTCGTTCGATAAGTGTAGCACTTCTCTCTACCTTACCCTTCTCTCAAGCAAGGGGTAAACCCGTTTCTCTGGGGATAAAACACATGTGGAGACTACACTGCTCCTGAGAATTAAGGCCAGAGTTTCACAAGAAAACCTGTTGCTATTTCACTCATACGCGTTTTTATACATGAAATGTCCCTATCATAACACAATCCTGTGTTATCACCAATTTTGAAAAATCAGACAATGCACAATTCCGTGTGACTTCTCTTGCCACACGTGTCCACTTCCTACTTCCCGGAAGCTTCAAAGTTTCAACTTACACATAACATAATACAATTCGACACGAAGTGTTAGACATGAATAATCAATAAATCAATAATCAATAATCACCAAACTAATCTATAGAAACCATAACTCTGCTACCAAGAAATCTGATCCAGTGCGGTTAATATAAATTTCTCCTCAGGACACGAATCCAGGTAAGTCATTCACATCTATTAAACCATATGACGGTGGGGCCCATAACACCCCATATCCTACATTCATTCACTCACTGGATTACACACCAAGGAGAAATGTGTTGCTGGAGGAACGGGATACCTTGTTAAATCTGACAGAATAAAGCCTCGGACATCATATACATTAGCTTCTGATCTTGTCGGTTCCAAACATCAAGGTATTCCGCTCTTTGGTCGATGGACCAACTAGTAGAATAAGTTGATGGTGATTAAGACCAGCTCAATCACTTTAAAACCTGTTAAACTTTAAACTTATTAAAGAACTAAAAAACCACAGACTCATTGTTAATTAGAATGACATTTTATCTAAATTTTCACTTGCACGGGTGAGATTCTGAGTTATTTAATCACTTTTAATACATTAATAACATTTATATGGAAAGTTCTAATAAAGAATTGAAACTTATGCATTACCCATTTAGATGCAGATAGGAATTGTTCACCAACAAGAAGATAAACCGTAGATCACAGAATAGACTCCCAAACTGACTGACTGTCCCGCGAATGGCCTCCTCGACCGGACCTCCCGTACAGATTTCCCGCAACGGTCTCATTCCTTCCCCAGTCAAGTTCGAAGTCCAAAAATGACAAAGTCCTTTAGTAATATTGTGGTGGAGAAAAATGGAAAAATAGGAAAAAATGGTGTGGCAAGAAATACCAACGGCAGCAATAGCATCAATAGCAGCGGCCACAGCAGCAGCAAAAGGCAACCCAAAGAAGCAGCCTATAGAAGCAACCCCTCCCACATAAGAGTAGTCCCTCTTATACCCTACTTCTAGCTTACTACACAAAAAGTTGCAATCCTTAGGGGCAGGAATCACGCTAATTGGTCCATTTGAGGGGTGGTGATAATCACCTCATCGCCTTCCTTGGTCAAACTGGTTTTGGGGATAGTTAAGAGTACAATGATTCTCATGACCTTTGGGTAAAAGCAGTTCAATTTGTCCATTCATTTTGTTGCAATCCCGATGGTCACAATTTAGTTAGTCCATTGTCGCTTAATACTTTTCTCATTTATTCCCACGAATACGCGCTGAGTCTTTCTTGACACCCTCCTTATGGCAGGTCAACGTGACCTTGACATCTCTCACTCCGTGCACGGGCTGTACCCACGTGGTTCAGCTCCTTTATTCCTTCTGCTTAGAGGCCATCTTTGACTTTTCATGTGACCTCATCTGTCTCGGCAGCCATTTTCACAGCATGGCCTAACAGGCCCGAACGAACTATCATAAGAACAAACACAACCAAAATTAAAACAAAGAAAATAAGCCTTTCTGTTTACCACCCGCCATTCTAAAGACCCCTGTTAGGTGTTACGTGTTACCTAGCAAAAGCAACATTTAAAGCCATTCTACTTACCATCCACATTCTTTGCCACAATACAATTCTGCTACATAGCATAAATCATGCGATTTTATTCTAATTAGTACGCAAATCATAATATTAGTGTCAATCAACTTCACAATTGTAAATAAATTAGATTTTGCACAAATTGCGGTTACCCTTATGTAATGTTTACTAAAGGTGCATTTGTTGATTATCTCATGCTTCATCAATCAATTAGTATCGTTAATTTATTAAAGCTCATTAATTTTCCAAGGGGGGATACAAATTATTTTATTTACCCTGCTCCATCAGGATCCACGTTGAAATCTGCTGGAAAGAACAAGAAAGGGGTGAGTATGCATCCCAAATCCTTTGTTTCCGCTGACCTTTAGATGACGGTCCAACCGCCGCGGTCGTCTTGTGGAAAAGCCAACTCATAATACGGACGACGGTGTTGCTCCTCTGTACCACTTATAGAGGCTGCCTTCCCCCGACCGCCATCCCAGTGGTTGGTTTTGTGCTGGCGATGGTGGTGGTCCAGGCGCGGTCTTTGCACAGGCAACACTCCCAACCCATAATACGGCAGATGGAATGCAGAGCTTGTGGTGGTCGAACTGCGTCCGTGGGTATGGTGGTCCATGGACCGCCAAACTCGTAATAAGGCCCTAAGTATTTATGATGTATTGGAAACAATAGGTCTTCCAAACAATAGATCTTAGACAGAAAGCAAAAGCTGTCAGTAGAAGAGAGCTAAAAATTAAAAAGGGGGCTGATGCCCAAAAAAGTGTGCTATGGAATGGAAAAAATATGATGTGCAAGAATAGTTTTAAGTGAACATATATGTGTATGTGTACGTGTGTGTCTTCACAAACTAGAGGTACTTTGTGAATTCTAGAACAACTGATGACCTAACTCTCAAATGTTTAAATAAACGTGAAATTACTAAAAATGCCTTACAATTTGCCCAACATCATTGTGAATTTAAGCTCACACAGGTCATGGAATTAGGGTGATGTCAGTGTGAAGCTGCACCTACGCCAGCATGAATATACAATAAAATCAGCATAAATTACCCTCACATTACTGATGAATATGACCCTAATGGGACAATCAAATTGCCCTGAAACAAAGTGAATTTTCCTTAAATTATCAAGAAATGTCCTTAATGGCAGTCTATAATCAGGTGTCGGATCCGTTGGATCCTAAAACGAATTCTCCTCGGAACAGGAACGTTGCACAAAGGGGTCCACCTCCTGTTAGCCCTGACTCCGAGAATAATCAAACACAGAGTAAAGGGAGAGCAGGCGAGGGAAAGGGTATAGGGAAGAGGAACAGCAGGGAGTTAGACATCTGAAAGAACAAAGAAAAAACATACATTAACTTTCTGTAATAATCACTACACTCAGGTAAATCTCGCTTGTGTATACATAACAACTGTATACCTTGAAGAAAACCAGGTAGAATCTGCTTCCTGGAAAACTACCTTACAAGTATTGTCAAACACCAGAAAACCTGCTGAAACCTGCAAGCACAAAAATGGAAGTTTCACACCTTATCTTCTTATTCCAGCAGGATACTAATACTGTGGTACTGCGGACCATTCAATAATCTTACATACCTCATAAAACATTCAAGGTCATATTGATATGAAAACCTCAGAGAATATAAGAAGCATCAAAGTATGGGGGCTTCATTTAATCCAAGGCAAATAATAGAAGTCTTGTATATTTCCCTGGTCTTCACGTTCACCCTGAACGCTAATCCAAACAGACTGGTCAAAGAATACACGAAAGAGTTCAGGTCCTCAAAAACTGTTTTGCCGGTAATGCTTTCCCCTGGCCAACCAAGAAATGAAGTAAAGAAATGTAAAGAAAAAGCGAATTGAAAGTAAGGTTATCCTTCCCTCACTCTCACAAAGAATGACGTGCTTCCTGCTCCAAAAGCGGAGCCTCAGCAGAGTTCAATGACAAACAGGAGCTTCTTCACTCCCAACAAGTGTATCAACAAACCGCTTCCGTGTCATCAGCACCCTGCCAAGGAACGAAGCGGAAAGAAAATTAACAGCCCTCCTGGGCTCTTGCAGAATCCTCCTCTGGGACTCGTAACGGGAAAGTAAGTTTAAATAAAGCGGACATCTCCGCTGCGGCGTCCTTCTTCCTTACCTCAGGAAGATGCTATGGTGCTGGGAACACGAGAGAAACGGACCTCTCCGCTGCGGCGTCCTTCTTCCTTACCTCAGGAAGACGCTATGGTGCCGGGAACACATCTCTTCCTTAGAGACCGGATCAGCGTTTCAAGAGCCGTTGTTCTCTCAACGTGAACGCAGGAGATTGGAATTACGCACAGGTTTCCTTGTGTGTCATGCGTTTAAATCCCATGCGCCTCTACACAAGGGCTTCATGGGAATTGTAGTCCACGTTCGACGTAACATGCTATGAAGGCGCGGGAGGCTCGTAATTCCTGACATCAGGATGAGGAATGCCACCATGGTGACCTTAATTTGTTTGTGAGCTAATTTGAGTATTAATGCTGAAGTCAAATTTAAGGTAGACCATCAGATTTTTCTGTCAGTTGGTGCATAAAACAGCTTCATTTGTGAAGATGGAGTAAGGTGTGGCTGCACTGTGTGTAGGTGTGTGGAGCATAATGTGATGACCTAAGAGGAGATCCACCATTTCGGACACTGCTAACTTGGCTCTAATTCTTGCCATTCGCTCTGTGAATGTGGTTGTGCAGTGGCTACCAATTGTTTCTATATAACCTTTACAGTGCGGTGGTGCTTGAGGGGATGAGCATGCAATAGATTTTTTAAGTATGTGGGTGTGCACACATATAGTTAGTGTTTGTGAAGTATCTCTTCTCATAGCTGCCAAGTTTCAGTGGCCTGTGCATGATATTTGTGCATAATGTATTTCTCTAGTTACTGCACTTGTTATCTTTTGTTCTTGTTATTATTTGATTTGTCTCTGTCCTACTTCCAGAGAATGGAATGTAGAATGTAGGTTGTAGACTGTTAGGCACTTGATGGCAGGCAGGAGTACAGAGTGGATGGAGTTTATGTACCTGGATATTAAACTTGATGTTTCTCTTGTTGTATGTCTCTGGGTCTTATTGCTATGCACCCCAACTTCACATCAGATTTTTCCAGCAGTTTGTGCATAAAGCAGCTTCATTTGTTAAGATGGAGTGGATTGTGGTTGTTAAATGTGTACGTGTGTGGCGCATTCTGTGATGGCCCAAGAGGAGGTCCATCATTTTGGACACTGTTAACTTGGCTCTAATTCTTGCCATTCGCTCTGTGGATGTGGTGGTGGAGTGGATACCAATTATTTCTATATAACCTTCACAGTGCAGCAGTGCTTGAGATGGATGAGCATGCAATAGACTTTTCAGGATGTGGGTGTGCACACATATAGTTAGTTTTTGTGAAGTATCTGTTCTCATAGGTGCCAAGTTCCAGGGGCCAGTGGTACCCTGGACCTAGCAATAGTTGATGTATGGGCTCATTACCTTCAGATGCTGAAGGAAATGAAAAGTCATCCCAATGTAAAGTGAGATAAAGAGGAGGAATGCAGGACTCAACAATAAAGGAAGACAAAGCAGACCCTTTCACCTCCATCTACTTGCACTGATGTCAGACACCGCCTGCTTCATGAAGGGATTTGTAAAGGTGTCCTGTGGACTTATATCTACAGCTGTAGGAAAGACACATATATGGCTGAAGTTGAGATAAATTCCTAACATCCTAACGCTTTTTGGTCAAAGCCTTCGAAACATTATGTGACACAGATTCAGCGGTTTTCAGGGCAGCCAGGAGTTAATGGACTTCATTGTGTGAAATGGAGCATTTTCCCTCTGCTGTCCTGAGGCCACTTCATTATGTGACTGCCAGGAATACCCCTTTTGCACATGATGCTCAGATAGTGAGGTTGGGGAATCCAAAGCTTACTCAAGGGGAAATTGTGGGCTAGAAACTAAACTCAGAATTCAGCAGAGACCAATATAACCATGCTACAAAGCTGGAGCTCTACCATGAACTTTTACCTTAAAAAGAAATAAAATGCAATATTCTAAACACAAAGCTAAATACTAGACTTTAAAATATAAATGAACAAGGAAAAAGAACAAGCTCGGTACACCAGGCTTTGCACAATGATCAAACCACTACCTGTTGACTTAGACAAACATTTTTCATAATCAATAAGGTATTGCCTGTAGGCTTTACCCAAGGGTTTCACTTACAATAAACCACTAAGATACTATAAGTGACCTGCCTAGGGTGTTGCCTCAGGAGCTAAAATATCTGCCTTTGTTCACATTGCTTCCACCCGCTTTCTAAAAATGTAGCACATTGACCTTAGAGTCAACTTTCAATTGGTGATGTATCTGTAATCCCTGAGGCAGTGATGCAGGATCAGAATTCTTATATAGCTGACTTCCCGGCAGATACACATTCCAACCAGAAGTGAAAACCAAGCAGGGCTCAGAGGTCCTGCTTGAGACAACAACACAGCACGCTCAAAGTTGAGGGACTAAAAGGGCTTCCAACGCTTCGGGCTGCCTGGTCTAGCCTTTGGACCACCCACAGTGTTGAGGTTGCAGATTTCTAACCTTTCCTGCACAGTTCCCCCTCTCCAGGTTGTGGACTGTTTTTCTAAGTGGTGTTCTTCCCTATAGAAATCTCCAGTACCTCTTCTGGACAGCAAGTGGGCTTCTTTCTTCCAGAATTTTTCAAGTAGCATGTGTAGCGGTGTCAGGATCCAGGTCCCATGCCACAACTCCTTAGTCATCAGGCAGTTGGGCAGATGTCTCCAAAAGGTAACAATCTCCCCCATCCAACAAGCAGCTCACCTTGCTCTAGATGGTCTACAGCTCTTCTTGCAGGGTCTTGTCTCAGATTTCATCCGAACCCTGAAGAGGAGGCTGCTAAATAAAGATCCCAGCCATAGAACACTGTTGTCTTCTCTGCAGTGTGAGCCTGGTACTGGTCAATGAGCATGCTTGGTATCAAGATCAGGCAACAGAACAATATTTATTCTTTGCTTAACCAATTTGTTTTCTGCTATGTTCAGATTGCTGAGGGAGATTCTCTAGACATGGCTGTAATTTCAAGGACACTCTCCCTGGAGCTGGTTTGGGACGTTTTGTTTATTAGCTCCAGACTGATATAGCCACATTCTTTGACACCCAAACACAACAAGAAAAGGGGGTAAAGCTGAGACTGCCCTAACAGAAAATAGATGGCTAAACTACAAAGGGAAGATACAGTATCCTCACCCCTTGTTGCTATAACCTGACTACAGTGGCAGATCACTGGCATACATGACCCACATGCTGCACCACCACCCCTGACTCATACACCTTCTGCCCTAAACACACGCAAACAATATAAGCAACGTGCCACACCTCACAACTTCGCTTCCCCATGTCTACTGCACAACAATGTTACACCACGAAAACAAACAGCACACCAACTCACTCTCAAACACCATCTCCACCACATGCACACACAGACCCATCAAAATGCCTTCTTAGCATGCTGGATGAGGAACATGATACAGAACAGCTACACGATTGCTATCCTAATACAGCTAATGCCAGCACTAAAAACACTCCTGCTACAAACCCACACAATACTGATCACTCTTCTACAAAACAAAGTCTCACTATCACCAAAGGCCATTCTCTAAACTGTCTACCAATAAATGCTTGATCCCTCTCTAAAAACAAACATCACATCTACGACCTTCTCACAGATGCAAAACCAGACATACTATTCATAACTGAATCATGGTTGGGAGATGATATGGCTCCAGTCCTGCATGAAGCCATTCCTCTAGGCTATCAAATGATCACCCAAAATCGTATAGGCAAAAAAGGAGGTGGTCTAGCTGTTGTGTTCAGGCAAACATTACATATCACTAAAGTTGACGGCATCTCCATAAAGAATTGTGAGGCTCTTCTAACAAGATGCAATCCTACACTGTCTTCCTCCTTTAACTTCCTGCTCCTTTACAGACCTCCACCTAGCAAGGCGACATTCCCAGACGCACTTCTAGACACAGTTTCAAACCTGATAACAATACACTCCAACCTATGTGTTCAGGGTGACCTCAACATTTGGTTTGACAAACCCAATATGACCCATCCAAAAACAATAATCACTGGCCTAGACGCACTCAACCTGCATCAGATTGTACACAAACCCACACACATCGCTGGACATATCCTAGATGTCATTTTTGCTAATACTGAACTAGTTACCTTTCAAACTATAACTCCAGTCACATGGTCAGACCACCACTTGCTTGCTTTCCAACATAAAACAACACTAAGCGACTCACCTAAAACTGCCTTACATCCATCCACCTATCGGCCGTGGAACAAACTCAATTTGGAACACTTAGAAACACAACTAACATCCAGTACAAATCTGGAAACAATAAATTCTGTTAAAAAACTATATGAGTGGCTACAGGAAGCTTTTGACATCCTGATACCACTCAAAACCACACAACAGAACAAAAGAAAAAAAGCGCCTTGGAGAAACATAGAAATAAAAGACATAAAACAACAAATTAGAAAGCTGCAACGTACCTGGCTCAAAACAAACGCCAAACAAGACAAACTTCCCCTACAGAAAATTAACAGATTATACAAGTCAGCTATCAAAAAAGCTAAGAAAAGGTACTATTCAGACAGAATTCAAAATGCTAAATGTGCAAATAAAGAATTCTATAAAATACTCAATGAATTTCACAAACCAAATTGCCTAGAAGGAACTCATCCTGTTACTCAAGATTTCACAGACAAACTGGCAAATCAATACATGGACAAAGCAGACACATTGGACTCATACTTAAAACAGAAACAAAGCACCAGCACTAACCCTTGTACAAAACAACAATCCAAGATTACTCTAACCCAGCCTCTCCGTTCCTTCCAACACATCTCACACAATGAATTTATGGACCTGGTCAAAGCAAGCAGGCCTGCCGGCAGCCCTTCTGACCCCTATCTACCACAAACTTTCAAGACAATTCTTTTAACAACCTCTGCTGCCACTCCAGTAAGAAAAATCATCAACGATTCCTTAACTACCGGAATATTTCCAGAAGAGCTCAAAAAGTCACACATACGCCCTTTACTGAAGAAAACAAACTTGGACCCGCTGAACCCTGTCAACTACAGACCCATTACAAATGGACCTTTCCTGGGCAAACTGATAGAAAGAGCAGCGTTCGCTCAGATGTCACTATTCATTGAAGAGAATGACATACTTTCAGACTTCCAAACAGGATTCCGTCCGGGAAGAGGCACTGAATCTGCCCTCCTTGCTATCTGGGATGACCTGAAGAATACAGTAGACCGCAGCGGGGTTGCTGCGCTACTCCTCTTGGACCTCTCGGCTGCCTTTGACACGGTTGACCATGACACTCTGAAACAAAGACTCTGTGAAGCCGGCATAGAGGGAACTGCTCTAGACTGGATCGCGTCCTACCTTCGAAACAGAACTAATGTCATCCATACCCCACCTTTCTCGTCCAAACCATACTCCACAAAAGCAGGGGTCCCTCAAAGCTCTATCATCTCGCCCATGCTTTTCAACATCTACATGAAGTCATTACCGGAACTGATCAATCAATTTCACCTCACGTGCTATAACTATGCAGATGACACGCAAATACTCCTTCAACTGGAATGCCCCAAAGACATTGGAAAATCCCCAATTTTGAGTTGTCTCAGAGCCGTGGATCAGTGGATGACTTGGAGCCATCTCAAATTGAATGCTTCCAAAATGGAAATACTCACGTGTGGCGATTGGAAACATTATGACCCGCTTGCCGCCTGGCCTGATGAACTGGGATCACCGCCTAAAGTATCGAATGAAGTAAGAAACCTCGGAATGACCATGGACTCCAACCTGTCGATGAATGCCCAAGTGGACAAACTAGCAAGATCAAGCTTTGTCACTATAAAAACTGCGACGAATTTTCCCTCATTTGGGATTTCCACACAAAGTCCAAGCTACCATCTCCCTTGTTCTGTCCAAACTCGATTACGCCAATAGCCTCTACCACGGATCACCTTTAACGGCCATGAAAAGACTACAACGGATTCAAAACTCGGCTGCTAGACTACTCTTGCATATCAAACCGCAAGACCACATCTCACCTGCCTTGAAAGCCCTGCATTGGTTACCGGTTGCCAGAAGATCCACGTTCAAGCTACTTTGTATCACCCGCAAAGCAATATATGGAATGGGACCGCTCTTCATCAGCAATAAAATCACCAAACACATTCAACAAAGGAACCTCTGCTCTAAAGGGGCATCTCGCCTCAAAATCCTAAGATACGAGAAAAAAAACATGGGTGGCACATCCTTCTCTGTTCAAGCAGCCAAACTATGGAACTCTTTACCCCCAACATAAGATCCACCGACAACCACCTTATCTTCAGAAAACTACTCAAGAATTGGCTATTCCCCACATAAGCACCATACGCAAACAGAAATTTCCAGCATATCCCTCTGTATATAAGCATTTATTTTCACTATAGATATGTACCTATCTTTGTGTATTGCTTTGTATAAACATGTAGAATAATTATGTTGTAAAAAATAAATCAATAAATAAAAATAAAAAAAATTAAATAAATTTAAAAAAAAAAAATCATCTTTGGTCTACATGTACTTGCTTCCATTGTGCATCTATGTACCTCCATGTACTTGGATCTGTGTGTCTGTTACTTTTCTCCTAAAAAAGCATATCCAATGCACTACCCTATTTCTCATCCTGTACCTCTATCAATATCTTTAATCTACATATACTTACCTCCTTTATGCATCTATATACTTTCAATGTACTTATGGATCTATATATTTATCAATTTCTTCTAATTTAGCATTTCAAATGCACTACCCTATTTCTCAGCCTATACTTCTCTCAATATATCTTCTAGCCCAACTTTCTGACTCATCTGAAACTTCTTTCTACTACTCTTTCCAATGCACTACCCTATCTCTCACCCTATACATCTATCAATATATCCTCTACATCCACTCTCTCATTTATCCCAAACCCCATACCACTACTATGATCCCCAAAATAACCCTTTCTAGACTCTCTCCTACTCTAACCCTCCTTGCATCATCTGACACCTCTTTTACTCTACCGATCCCCCAAAACAAACCTTTCTAAACTCTTCCCTCTGACTCTTCCCCTCCAAAAACCCTTTTTACTCATCCAAAAGCCTCCTCCTACTGCTATGACCTAAAAAAAAAAAAAAATCCCTCCACTATCCTTTTCAAACAAAATAACAGACTAACATGTTCACTTCTCAAATTCCATATTCCACTATACTAATTCACCACTAATCCTTTATGGGTTCCAGAGTAGCGTGCTACTCTCCAATAAAGCGTTTCAGCACCCCATCAGGGTTACAAGCGCTATATAAATGCAAACCTTTTTCCCTTTTCTACCCCTCCCCAACCCTTCTCAATCCAAATAACTGACTAACATATCCACCACTCAAATTAATTTCATGTTTCACCATACTAATTCAACACTAATCCTTATGGGTTCCAGAGTAGCGTGCTACTCGCCAAAAAAGCGCTTCAAAACCCCATCAGGGGTAGCAAGCGCTATATAAATACAAACCTCTTTCCTTCTTCTATCCCTCCACCTACCCTTCTCTATCCAAATAACTGAATAACATATCCACCACTCAAATTACTTCATATTTCACTATACTAATTTTCAACACTAATCCTTTATGGGTTCCGGAGTAGCGTGCTACTCGCCAGAAAAGCGCTTCAACACCCATCAGGGGTAACAGGTGCTATATGAATGCAAACCTTTCTTCCCCTTCTATCCCTCCGCTATCCTTCTCACTCCAAAAACTGACTAATATCCACCACTCAAATTACTTTCATATTTCACCATACTAATTCACCACTAATCCTTTATGGGTTTCCGGAGTAGCGTGCTTCAACACCCCATCAGGGGTAACAAACACTATATAAATACAAACCTTTTTTCCTCTTCTATCCTTCTGCTATCCTTCCGAATCCAAATAACTGACTAACCTATCCACCACTTAAAAATGTACTTGCATGTTTCACTATACTAATTCAACACTAATCCTCTATGGGTCCCGGAGTAGCGTGCTACTCGCCGAAAAAGCGCTTCGACGCCTCGTCAGGGGTAGTAAGCGCTATACAAATGCAATTACAATACAATTACAATTCAATTATATTGATCCAACAAATATAGAAATACACTAATATTGGAAATTAAATATCAGGAGCAAAAATATCAACTCTGTATAACTATTAAACTCAGAAATATCGAGCACACAAATATTGTTGTCAAAAACAACTATTTTTACATATATCGATACCAAAAGTATTGGTAACACAAATATCGTCACCTATAAATAAACATAAAACATCTAAAAAATATCGATTCCCACAATATCGACTCCAATAATATCGCCAACATAACTAATAAATCCGTATGAAATAAACCAAAAAAACTATTTTAACATAAAACAATTACTTCAAATAAACACAAAAAGTGTCATATAAGAATCTATAATTAAATAAAAATATATTGCATCAACCAGAAATTAAACATTCACCCCAAAATAATTGTACACCTAAAATACATAGAATAAAAACACCCAAAGCATTAATATTAACTATAAACATTTAAACACAAACATGAATATAAATTAACATATATAAACAAATATATTCATATGTAAATATAACAAACTATATATTATACTACAAAAACAAAACATAAATTAGTGTTTACCAAACAAGGACTCAACTGATTAAAAAAAAACGATACCAAGCCAACCAATAAAATAACATTATAAACAACTTGAGCCAATAAAATAAAACAAACAATTAAATCAACACTACTAAAGATACACTGATTAAAACAACTAAATACTCCAAAAGCAACAAATGCTACAAGAGGAGGAAACTCTGCCAGATTCTCACAACAGAGGCTTAAAAACACAAATAATACATCCTAACAACTTCATAATCAAGTAAGTAATACTTATATTTAAACTAAAAATTAACTGCTATGAAACTAAAAAAAACAAATTAACAAATAAATAGTAACACACTCTCTAACTTTTATCTTTTTACATAGACTACCAAAAAAACTAAAACCTTCCAAACCAACAAAACTGCAAGAAAACATCAACTATCAACTATAACAAGTCACCAAGAACATATAATAAAGTAAGTATGCATAAATAATATATTATGAACTCTCCCAAACAGCTACAAAAAAACCCTAACTACCTAAACCTTGAAAACCAGCAACAAAAATCAAAATCTTAATTAATCTATCTTTTTTTCTCTTTCAACAGAAAAGTAAGCACCTGCTCCACGTTAAAACAAGCTCAAAAGAGAATCATCTCAACAAAACTAACAAGTAAGTAAACAAATTTCAAGTAATTGCATTTATTAACAGATTAATAACAATCATGCAAAAGTTAAATTATAATATATATTTATACTATTAAACTACTTACAGATACAATGACAAAAGTCGCCAAATGTATCACTTCCCAGAAAGGAAAGCAATTTTTAAATCACATGGGCTACACCTACAGGATAGAAAGGGCATCAACAGAAACTATAAACTGGAAGTGTACTAAATATTATTAGAATACTACCTGAGGGCAACTTCAAAAGTCAGGGAAATCTTACAAGATATAAGAGAGGCAAGCACTAGCTACCAGGAACTCATAAGCAAAATCCTTAAAGACATATTACCCAAAGTCCCTGTACACATAACAGGCCAACTACCACCTATCCCCACTTTAAAACATCTAATTGCATGCACCAAAAAAGCCACCAGCGATACCTCACCTGCAACTAGAACAGGGAAGAGGATGTGGCTTAACGGCTAGAGTGGCTGACTTTGCAGCTGGGGAACCAGGTTTGAGTCTGACGGGAGGCTCGAACATCCAGTGATTATGGGAAATCACTTAATCTCCCCGTGCCTTGAAATGAGTATGTCTGTCTGTAATGCAACTGGTGCTCAAGTAAAGCGCCCTGATACCTTAAGGTCGAGTTTGTGCTATATAAAACTGCAAAAAAAAAAATTTCAACCAAGACATATACATACTGACCACCCTCCCTTTTATATGACAATCTAAATAATGAAAAACAAACCCTATTCTTCTCTACAGAAAATAACTTGCTGAAACTTACCCAATGTGAAACCTAGATAATGGATGGGACCTTCAAAATGGGTCCCAAACCATTCACTCAAATATACACCATACATGGTGAATATCAACACATCAATATCACTTTCATATATACTTTACTACCAAACAAACAAAGCAGCACTTACTATGAACTCCTAAACTATATAAAACAAAAAAGAAATAACTACTACCACCAAAACATAATCATAGACTTTGAACAAGCAATGATTCAAACAATTCTAAAAATATACCCCCACATAGCCATACAAGGCTGTTACACAGGGACATCTTAAGGATTTTGGGCAAACATTTTTGGGGCCTTGATTCGGAACAGCTTTACATTTGTGAACAAATTTCTGCTTTTTCACTCCCTTTGGCCAGGTGACCGACACTGCACAGGCACACTGCTCCACATTCTAAATGTGTTTCTATATAATTTTCAGGGATAGTGATGTGTGTTTTCAATATTATAATACAGCAGCAGCTCACTAGTATTATTGCAAATAATCTCTGCGACCAAGGTCCTCTTTTCATGAAAAAGGAACATTTTTATGGATGTTGCATGGTGTTGAAAAACAAGCAACATTTCTGTGCAAAATATCTAAAATAAACTCCCACACATCACTCGTATTAAAAACACATTAAAGGAAAATAGTATTTAAAAAAATCTATTTTTAAGAATCATTCAAGATTATCAGGCCTGGGCTGTGCAGAGAACAGAGCCAGCTCCCTCAGGGGGCCCCCTGAAGGCTGGGGCCCTGGGCCAGAGCCCACTTTGCCCATGCCTTAAAACGTCTCTGCTGTTACAATCACTTTAATCAAAGTATATGGCGACGCCTCCAAAAAGCTACACTAAGGGCCTGATTATGATGTCGGGTGGTCCACTGCAGCAGTCGGGAGACTGCCCGACGAGCATGCAGCAGTCCGACCGCCATCAGACTGCGGGGTTGGTGGCCCGAAGTTGACACTACCAAGGTGGGGGCATGCCGCGGCCATGAAAAAGGGTTGCAGCACATCCCACTGCCATGCAGCACCTCCTGCACATCCATTAACCATGTGCCATGGTGTACATGGCACACGATGCATAGAGGTAGGGCAACGGAAGGGGGGCACTACTTGTGCCCCCTGGGACACTTTATCTTGGCCTACAACAGCCAGGGGCCCAGTTTGGGGCCCCCGATCCCTTTCCAACAACCTTTTCGTGGCAGGGTTCCCGCCATGAAAAGACTGTCAGAAAGGGATATTGTAATCTCGATGACGGTGCCTGCCTCAGCACCACCGCCATTCTGGGACGCTCCTTTGACCGCCACACCGTCGGGATCTATGATCCTGGTGGAGGCAGCGGTGTTGTGTCTGACAGCT
This sequence comes from Calotriton arnoldi, assembly GCA_963921515.1. NCBI lineage: Eukaryota > Metazoa > Chordata > Amphibia > Caudata > Salamandridae > Calotriton > Calotriton arnoldi. Next base: position 109,498 of record CAWUFW010018656.1, on the reverse strand, counting down.
GTGGGTCCGACCGCCAGTATCATAATATGACAGTCGGACTGAAGGACTGTTGGTGGTTGGACCGTCACCGACGGGCTGTCGGCAGTCGGACCGACGATATCATAATCAGGCCCTAAGTGTAGAATACGCCACCAACAACCAATTTACTTTCAAAATCAAAAAATGTATTGCACTATTCTACGTACCTGTCACAGAGGTAGCCAACCACTATAACTCACTAAGAGAAAGCCCTTTCTACCAAGAAAATGAAGACAAACTTAGTCCCCTAATTAACTATTTCGAAGACACTTGAGTTGGCAGACTGCATTGGTCAGGACACAGAGGCCAAGCCAAATTCCAGATACCATAGTGGAATGTCCATGACAGCACCTTGGCACAGGAAGCCAGAACAAACAACGCAGTGGAAGGATGGCACAATGCCTTCCAATCCACACTATGCAGAACTCAACCTGCATTATACAAATTTATTGAAGCATTACAAAAAGAGCAAAGCTACATAGAAAAGAGCAATCTGTTACCCAAATTGTCCCTAAACTTAGCAAACTAAAAGAATGTACAACATGCTACAATTTAAAGTCAAACTCTTCATAAATAACAAAGGACTACATTACTTAGAAATGATAGCCAAAAGCATATTATAAGATAAATATCAATCTATCAAGAACCTCAAAAACTACGACAAACTATAAAACCAACAAGCCAAATCCTCTAAAAAAAATAATAATATAACATCAGTGAAACAATTATATAAAATCACAAAGTTAATAAACACTAACATAGTAAAAATATATATTAATTATTTTCAAAATAAATTAACAATACCAAACCCACCAACATAAAAACAAATTCAATACATCACATCACATAAATGCAACATATAATCCAAACAATTCCATATAATAATAACATACACATAGCATAAACAAAATAATATCACAATTCCCTCCGACACAAGAAAAAAAGACTGTTTTGAAGCTGCAGATCTTGATCTTTTTCCATCTCCATGTAACAAAAAATACAAATTACAAAAATACAAAGAAAATGAATCCAAAAATCCTCAAAAAAAATACAAAAATATAAACAATCCAACCGATATCCCTCGAAGTAATCCAAAGGCTGCAGGTTCCATAAAAAACCTGAAAAAGTGCTTTATAAAAATAACCTCTCCCTGAAACACGAAAAATTGAAATCTTAGTAAAAGCCATTGGTTTATGATAAACCAAAATTGATTCCCTTTAAAAAAACCATATCTAAATATACCAAAAACTCATGAAAAACACTATACCCAAGTTTTAAACATGAATCCTAAATCCCCCTACCCTCAAAACCCTTAAAAAGGACTTTCATGTTCCGACGAACAGCAGCACCTAACTGCTACCTGGATCCTGGAAAAATTACCCAAATTAATACCAATAGACTACAAAATAGAAGGTAGCGTTAAAAAAAAAAAAATGGCCGCCAGATGAAACAAAAAAAAAAGACTACCTCTGCATGTAAATGAATAGGAAATATAGTAAAAATATTTAATAAATATAAAAATAAATTAAATTGTTTTTGTAAATGTTAAACATTTCAAATAATGTGGTAAACAACTTTGAAAAAATTGTAAAGTATAAATTAAATAATAGTATAAAATATATACAATTATTTAATATATACTAATAAAGAATGTGGTGAAATAGTAAAATAAACATGTATTTAAAAAAGGTTAACAATTTTAATAAATTGTAATCAATGAAAAATAACATTTGAATATGTACATTATACAAATCTGGTTCACTTCTGAGTTTTTTAATAAAATTCAAAACTAACAAATAATGTTTTATTGAATTCACCTTATAATTGCTTTTATTTTTATTTAAAAATATAGGGCCAGATGCACGACCCTTTTTTGCGCCCGCAAACGGGAGACCGGCCCATTTGCGACCGCAAAAAAGGGTCCTGGCATGTACAAATGTCATTTTGCGAGTCACTGCCTCGCAAAATAGCGTTTGCGACTCTCGCTATTAGGAAGGGGCATTTCTTTTAAGGAAAATGGGTTGCATTTTTAAAAAAATCTGCTTTATTTAAAAAGCAGTCACAGACATGGCGATCTACTGACCCCAGCAGGCCACCATCGCTGGGAGTACTAGCCATTCCCAATGGGGTCGCAAATTGCGCTTGCCTCATGGATATTAATGAGGCATGTAATTTGTGACCCCATTGGGGCGCAAACAATGTCTGAGACACTGTTGTACTTTCACTTTTGCGAGTCGCAAATTGCAAGTCGCAAATCGACACAATTTGCGACTCGCAAAAGTGAATGGTCGTACACCTGGCCCATATTTGTTAAAATGTAAAACTACAATAAATTAAATTGTAAAAAAATAAAATTGAAAAAATATGTGTGACAACTTTTTATTATACTAAATTTAGAAAAAACCTTGGACACTAAAAGGGTGACATATACTATTCCCGCTCCAATCTAAACCAACTTCGGGAAGGTCTTCAACACTAAAGTTGTGACATTTACTTTTCCCACTCCAACCTAAACCAACTTGGGAAGGTGTTGGGCACTAAAGGGGTGACATTTAGTGTTCCCACTCCAATCTATGCTAATTTGAGGGAAGGAGTTGGACACTAAAGGGATGACATTTACTATTCCCATTCCAATGTAAACCAATTTAAGGAATTTGTCCAACACTAAAGTGGTGACATTTACTATTCCCACTCCAATCTACACCAACTTGGGGAAGTTGATGGACACTAAAAGGGTGATATTTACTATTTCCAATCCAATCTAAATCAATTTGGGGAAGGTACTAAACAATAAAGAGGTGACATTTACTATTCCCACTCAACTCTAAACCAACTTGGGGAAGGTGTCGGACACTAAAGGGGTGACATGTACTAGTCCTACTCCAATCTAAACCAACTTGAGGAAGGTGTTGGACACTAAAGGGGTGACATTTAATATTCCCAAGTTAATCTAAATCAACTTGAGGAAGGTGTGGGACACTAAAGGGGTTAAATTTACTATTCCCACTCCAATCTAAACCAACCAGTGGCGGCTCGCATAGGGCGTGCGGCGGGGCGGTGCGGCGGGTCAGGGGAGGAGCAGGGTGCAGGGGTAGTAAACTCGGACATACGACGGAAACAGAGGAACGTAATAATTACTTTCCTCCGTTCTGTCGTAGGTCTGAGTATACTACCCCTCCACCCTGCCCCTCCCCCACCCCGCCCCACCGCCCCACAGCATGCCCTATGCGAGCCGCCACTGAAACCAACTTGAGGAAGGTGTTGGCACTAAAGGGGGGGGCATTTACTATTCCCACTCCAATCTAACCCAACTTGGGGAAGGTGTTGGTCACTAAAGGGGTGACATTCAGTATTCTTACTCTAATCTATACTAATTTGAGGGAAGGCGTTGGACACTAAAGGGGTGACATTTACTATTCGCATTCCAATCTAAACCAACTTGAGGAAGGTGTTGGAAACTTAAGGGGTGACATTTACTGTTCCCACTACAATCTAAACCATCTTGAGGAAAGTGTTGGACACTAAAGGGTAGACATTTAGGGGCCGATTCTGAATCGGGCAGGAAATCTCTCCGACCGAGCCGGACCCGGAGAGATTTCCGACCGAATCGGACCCTAGCAGCCCGACCGAACGAGTACGATGCGTACGCATGCTATCGTACTCGATTCGGTCGGACTCCCATTGAAGTCAATGGGAGCCGGTCGTACAACGCGTACACGGGCTCCCATTGACTCAATGGGTACGACGCGAACAAGGGCGCCCCCTACAGCGGGTACGCGTCGATGCGTGCCGCGCCGTACATGCACGTGTAGGGGGGACCCATGGGTCCCCCCTGTGTGCGACTCGCGCGGCTACGCGTGCAGGGGGGTCTGACACGGACCCCCGAAGTCCAGCTCCAACTGCTCTTTGGAGCCGGACAGCGCGAGTCAGTCGGACTGCTCGAGGTGCGCATCGTACTTGCTCGGTCGGGGAACGTCTCCATTGCGCGGTGCGAATCGTACCATGCGAGTCGGTCAGAGCGGTTCGGACCCGCAAACGTGTCGATCGGCGATTTTGCGTACGCTCGCATCGTACTCGCTCGCTCGGACTCATGCACGAATCGGTCGGAAAAGAGGCCTCCGAATCGGATCCGGTGAAGCCGAATCCGATTCGGTGCCCTACCGGCCGAGATCGGAATCAGCCCCTTAGTGTTCCTACTCCAGTCTATTTTAATTTGAGGGAAGGCGTTGGAAACTAAAGACTTCAAACCCAGTTCAAAATGAACCTTTTTACTTAGATTATTATAAATTGAAAATGTAAAATATGGAATTAATACTGCACATCCTCCACCCATTTACAGATCCACTCATAAACTCACACACCTACTCACAGATCCACTCAGACACTCCTGTAGCCACTCACAGACCCAGTTAGATAATTGCACACCCGCTGACAGGCCCACTCAGAGACTCTTGCACCCACTCACAGACCTACTTAGATACTCATGTATGTACTCACAGACCCAGTCAGAGACTGGCACACCCACTCACAGATCCACATAGATACTCACACACCCACTCACAGATACACTCTCATGCCTACTCACAGACCCACTCAGAGACTAATGCACTTGCTCACAGACCCGCTCAGACAGTCACATACCCACTCAGAGACCCAGTCAGAGACTCATGCGCCCACTCAGAGACCCACACAGACACTCACATACCCACTTACATACACACTCTCACACCCACTCACAGACTCACGTATCCACTCAAAGACCCACACAGAGACCCATGCAGTCAATCACAAATCCACTCAGACACTCACACACCCACTCACAGATCCACTCAGAGAATCATTCACTCACTCATAGGCCCACTCAGACACTCACGTACTCACTCACAGACCCACTCAGAGAACCATGCACTCACTCACAGATGTACTGAGACGCTCACGTACTCACTCACAGGCCCACTCAGAGACTCATGTACCCAGTCACAGACCTAATCAGACAGTCGTGCATGCACTCACAGATCAACTCAGACACTTATGCACTCACTCACTGATGCACTCAGACACTAACACACCCAGTAAGATGTACAGAGTCCCTTATAAAGTTGTGAATTTTAAATGTGCTGCTCTCTATTAAGTGTCTGCTTTTGTTTTGCATATTTGTGACATATTCACAAATTTTAAAAATAAAAAAAAGGCACTTAAACATTTAAAAAGAAAATGGACCAGTGATTGGGGATAGGGTGGCTCTGAGAACAGCCTTTGTTTTTATTGTGTGTAGATGATAACTACACAAAAAACAGGATGCAGTGTTTTAATTTGCTGAGAAACACCCTGCTGCCTTTGTCTATGAAGTGAACTCCATCACTTCTATATATTCCATCCATGTCAAAGCGTAGGTTGTTGTTGTAGATACAGCCCATGTTATGGTCTCTGAGGAATGCAGAAACCGTTTTATTAACATGTTTCCTGGCTTTGTCTATCTGTGGACAGAATTTAATTGGCCACTTCCTTTTCTGCCTTTGGCATATGTTAGAGAATACCAAGGCAGTTTGAGGGAAAAGTACCATTAACTGAGCGAGCAAAAATATCTTTCATTAGGAGTTCCAGTCCTACCCCAGTAAGTGTGCCCAGGTCATTGCCACCACAGTGCACAATCATGAGGTCAGGGGGTTGGCAATCTGCAATGCTTTTAACTAAAGGCAGAAATTGATGCCACTTTAAACCCCTCTGGCCAATCCAAATAATGTCCTTATTAGGCAAACCCATGTCCCTGTCAATGCCACTCTTTCTAGCACACTCTCTAGCCCAAAACACAAATCTGTGACCCACAATCTACACTTCCATTTTGAAGGCAAGGAGCAGATGTGAAAATGAAAGGCAGTTAAAGTGGAGTAAAGGATCTGTTATAAAAAGGGACATATTTCATTCGATGGTGTAAATAAGCAGGTAGTTAAAATTAGAATATGCCTTTAATTGCAAACAGTCAACCACACCTGCTGCAGTTCAATTGGAAAGTAATGTGCTGCTTCTAGAATGTGTTGTGAACTTGTGACCTACTTGTTCGTGAGAGCAGTCTAAAGGGGGTTGTTATGGAAACGGTGCTTAAGAGAGTGTGGGTTAAAGGGCATTAAACACACTGTGGTCTATTTGTTAAAATGAGAGTGGTTTACACTCATTATTTTTTAAGGACGGTTTATTATCTTAGTCACATGTATGTAATAAAGATTAGGGCAGTTGCAAAGTAAGGAGAGTACACCGGTAAATATGTTTTTGAACTCCCGTACATACTTGTACATTTGTTGTGAAGTTATACAGGGACCGTGCTGAGGGTAGCTACGAAATCGCAAATATGCACAAATGCCCAACTATATTGGGCTTCCTCACAGAAGTAAAACAAATGGTTAACACACACTAACCATTGTAAAGTGGAGTAACAAAAGCAAACAAGCATTTACAATGCAAAAGGTCTCGCATTTGTGCTACTGGCATTGTACATGACATGCCTTTTGTTTATGTTTTTTAAAAACCTGCAAGCGGTGAGTAAACACGCACTTTGAACTTATAGTCATTGCTTATGAGAAGCAAGGCTGGCAGTAACTGCGCCTTTTTACTGCCAGCCTTGCTTCTCATAAGCAAGGACTATAAGTACAAAGTGCGTGTTTACGCACTGCTTGCAGGTTTTCAAAACAAATAAATAAAAGGCATTGTCATTTACAATGCCAATAGCTCAAACTCTCGCAAATGCGAGACCTATTGCATTGTAAATGCGTGTTCCAAAAGTATTTGGCTAGAGCTCCCCCAACCCGTCCCCCATTACAGTTGTTGTGCTCACTTGCTCACAACATTTAGTATAGGAGCTGTTGGTTGCCAGTCCGAGTGGCCAGTTGGTGGGCATAGAGCTGAGGTTTCTAGTAAGAATACCTTTTGAAATGTACTCGAACAGCCGCAGAGCTTGTGTTGGGAGTGACCTTGCAGTAAACAAACTGTTTTTTAAGGACATACCACCTGTGGAAGGGAAGTTAATGAAGATTAAATATTAAACATTTCTTGGAGAGGTGTTCTCAACGTGAGAGGCCTAGTCTTCTTCTAGTGTCCATGTTTTGGGTGAGGAGCAGTCTATTAACATAATGTGTTTCTGTAAAGCACATGTTCATCCCTTGGGTGAAACATTTGTTGTTACACAACTGCACGGTATTTATGCTATCGACCTCACAAGGACGAAAAGCTGAGAGGACCAGGTCAAAATCGGACCTGTGAACATGAGGTCAAACACAGCATCTTGAAGTCCACTATGCACCGGAACCAAGCACTGATAAACACCTTTGACACTTCAAGTGATAATCTAAAGAGAAATTCCCTTCTCTAGAGAAGACCTTAATTATTGATTACTCAATCGGTAGAAATGAAGCTTTGAATATAATCCTCAAAAAGCATAAAAACCATGTTAAACATTACACAACAATTATAATTATGAAGTCAAAACATATGCATAAGCCTACTTTATTTCACTGAGACTAGGATAGAACAGCCCTTTTGCCAAAAAAATGAAAGTCTATACATCTATAATAGTTTTTTATGAGACTTTTATTAGTTATGTTCTTTTTATTCTCATTATAACAACAATTAAAAAGCTTAAAAGTACATGAGCATTTGCAATTACTACACAGATTACAATTTGTCAATTCGAAGCATACATCAAATATCAAAACATTTTAGTAACACATAGTACAAATTCATAAAGTGCTTATAGTATTTATATTAAAAAAAACGGGATAAAAACCAATAAAACAAGTGTCGACGCGGCGTTTGGGTGAAACATTCAAAATATCATCACCTTCTTCAGGACAGTTTTGATAGATTCAATATTAATTACTATAAAACAAACAAAAACGATCTTTTAACATTATAATTGCTGTGGCTTATTCATAACCCGACTTTCTATCCAAAAATAGAATTTTTAAATTGAGGGTATCCGCAAAAGCTTGTTAAGAGAGCTTATAAATGAACCAAATACTATAATAGAGACAGTCTATTTGAATCTAAGAACAAAGAAATAGGAAACAAGCAGAAAATTGTGTGTGTAACTAATTCTCTGAATTAAGTAATAAAATCAGAAATTTGATGTACAGTAATTGGTATTTACTTAATAATGATACGAATAACAGATTGGATAAGCCTATTTTTGCATTCAGAAGAAATAGGACGATTAGAAATTGTTTAGTACACACATATAGGGATGGTCAGGTCATGAGACAATTAAGCATAAGAGATAATTCATGTTTAAAAGGAAACTATCCCTGTGGTTCCTGTAACAACTGCCATAATGTAATAGCAGGAGATATTGTTAAGTGTGATGGAGTGACACATCACCTGAACAGGATGAGTAACTGTCGTACGAAAAATGTAATCTTTTTCATCACATGTCCATGTGGCAATGGGTATGTAGGTGAAACGTCTAGGGAGATACGTATTAGGCTGAATGAGCATAAGTCAGCAATACGTAACCAACGGAAAAATGCACCTCATGTAGAACACTGGTTGGCTCTGAAACACGAGGTGGAAGATCTTAGATGGGCTATTTTAGAACAAATCCAGATAAGTACCAGAGGTGGAGATGTAGTCACTAAGAGGAAAAAAAGAGAACAATATTACATGTCTAAATTCAATACCCATAAAAGGGGTTTAAATAACAGCAATGAATGGGAAAGAATTATATAAGGATGGGACCGTTTTTGATTTAGTTTCCAATTTTCAATGGGTCCTCTTTGAAGTATATTTGATCCCATGTTTTTATGATCGATCAATTTTCATATTATTCTTAATATTGTATTAAGACGTTTATGATCAATCAACTTTCATATTATCCTCAATATTGTATTAAGACACTTATGATATACTGTAGGTACAACAAGATGAGAATTGCTGATTCCAACAATAGTGGCGGGGACAGCAGAATTATCAGTGAACTCACGTGATGACGAGCGTAAATTTATCGAAGATGTAAGTCTAGTTATACTCTGAAATAAGTGGTTCAGATGCTATAATCCCACCTCTTAGGGTGAACTAATATACGATCCTTATAGTCTATTGAAAATGTGTCTATTCTGAAAAAATATTATCTATAACTGAGAGATTGGGCGATATGGTCCCCATTATAAGATGGCTGCCGTCATCTCTATACATTGTTGCTGAATTTTCGGCGTAAGGTCTATTGACGTGAGCGGTTACGTCACAACAATGCACCTCATTTAAAGGGTGCCGACTAGCCCGTCGATGTTTGGGCAGATCGACACGTGATTTCAAAGGAATCATTCTGAGATGGCAAGAATTCGAGTCGGTAGACTACTAGATGCGAGCTCCCACTATGGAGTTAACGGGGCTGTATATTTAACAGGAAGAGAGCTAAAAATAGGGCACTGCCCCTCCGTGGTTATTTGTCAAGAGGGGAGGCGGATATCAATCACTGTCTTCCTTGTCTCAAGGTAGCATTTGGGAATGGGTATCGAATGTCTATCTCAGGGGCTTTCTGTGTAAGAACAGAGAACATATAGAACATCGCTTTAAGAGAGATAAGCTCACAACAAGGGCTTTACAAAATTTCAGGTTTTATGAAGTTGTTTTGCGGTTGTTTCACAGATCTAAGAAAACCAATACGCAAAGAAAAGCTAAACAAACTGAATTTAGAGAGTGGCTTTCTTTTGCTTGATTACGTTGGGAAAGTAAAGAGCCAAAACGTAATTCGATCTTACCATATATAAAAGGTGAGCTCATAAAGTAGCTAAAGACATATGGTTATAATAATATAATAAATAGAGTTTCAGAGCTTTTTTTCTATATTTTAGGCATTAATATATGGGATGCCAATGTCAGCACGCACTAATAATTATTATTGTGCATAATTAAGGATCCTTATTAATGAAGTGTAGATAGTTCACACATAGTAAGTAATATGGCGTTTTAATTCTATAGATAGTAGATAATTTATCTCCACTAATAGCGTCAATGTTAATTAATTACTTTATTTACAGATTGCACATTATGCTATTAGGAAATAGTAGCAGAGTGAAGGTGTTTTAAGAAAAAATTTAATTTCGTTTACACCAGAAAAGGCACAACAATTTGCCTCTTCTATTACAAAGGTATGTTCCTTTTTTGGATAATCTAGTTAAAAACTAGTTTTGTTTTCCCTGTGAGTTGATTTGGGGATTAAATAGTCTAATAATTGATAATCGGTAGAACTGAACCTATTTGTTATTGTATGTTTTGTTTTAAATAAAGATGGAAAGTCTTTTTTTGGATAGAAAGTCCTGTTATGAATAAGCCACTGCAAATATAATGTTAAAAGATCATTTTTGTTTGTTTTATAGTGATTAATATTGAATCTATCAAAACTGTCCTGAAGAAGGTGATGATATTTTGAATGTTTCACCAAAACGCTGCATTGTCACTTGTTTTACTGGTTTTCATTTGTTTTTTAAAATATAAATACTATAAGCACTTTATGAATTTGTACTATGTGTTACTAAATGTTTTAATATTTGATGTATGCTTCGAATTGACAAATTGTAATCTGTGTAGTAATTGTAAATGCTCATGTACTTTTAAGCTTTTTAATTGTTTTTATAATATAATGAGAATAAAAAGAAGAACATAACTAATAAAAGTCCCATTAAAAACCATTATAGATGTATAGACATTCGTTTTTTTGGCAAAAGGACTGGTCTATCCTAGTCTCAGTGAAATAAAGTAGGCTTAAGCATATGTTTTGACTTCATCAATTATAATTCTTGTGTAATGTTTAACATGGTTTTTATACTTTTTGAGGATTATATACAAAGCTTCATTTCTACCGATTGAGTAATCCATAATTAAGGTCTTCTCTAGAGAAGGGAATTTCTGTTGTTACTAGTACATATACATCATGTCCCTTTCTCTGTGTATTGGTGGTGAGTCCTTTATGAGTTTTGGTGGTTCGTCAGAGTAGGGCCATGCAGCCATCCCTTGAGCCCACTGCTGTCTTTCACAGAGTGTGGCTGTAGCTCACGAGCAGCTTTCACTTTACAAATGCATTCCCAGGACTATCCATGTGTCAGTATTTCATCAATGGTTTGTTACTGTATTAGCAGTGGCAAAGCATTGACATGTGGCTGCGAGTTGCAAGGATGGAAGAGGGCCTGTTTACCTTACAAGTCGCAATGCAGGTTGCAAATTTATTTGTGGTTCAGAATTTTGTACATAGTAAATGTTTTTTTTCTGGTCGTAAAACCTGCATTTTTGCACCCACATGTTTTAAAGTGCAAGAACGTTTTGCACATTAGCTCCAGATGTCCCGATCCATGCATGAGTAGCATATCCAGTCCAGGTTTTTTGTTTTAACTTTTATTCTGGTATTTGTAGTCCTGTTTATCTCACTCTACAACCAGGATTACAATTACTAGAATGTAAAGACAACACTGACATAATGGTCTGATTACTCAAAAACCTGGGTATCTTAAGAGCTTTGACATCTACATAAATCGTAAGCGTATGTGTAAAATTCATAGATTTCCAAATATTTTCCAGTAAATGCTTTATAGACGTAGAAATATTTTAAAATGTGCATGTCTGTGTTGAGGTCCCACAAAGAGCAACGCTTAACAGGCTTCCTACCATTAATCTGAGAATCAATATCACAGTATAACAGCTGAAAGCCAGGACACCTTGCAATGCATCCTTCGGACTAGCATATGCAAACAGCATCTCAAGGCAGATGAATTGGCATTTCCATGTTAATCTCACAGCTCTGAGAGCCATCTGTATACCAAGGAGGAAGGAGGCTAGACCATGTTTGTTTAGTATGTCATGAAACAGAGGGCGACACTTTTACCCCCCCCCCCCCGGTCGCCCCGTATCGTTCACTGTGAGGTTCTCTGTTCTCATCCATAAGTTTTCTAATCTGTTTCATGTGCAAGAACATTATATTTATTTTACCATGCACAGGGCAGTGCTTTTCCACACCCCCACAAAAATATCACGATATCGTTGTAAATTTGTCTTATTTTAAATTTAACTGATTTCACACTGAAACATTTTGCCCTGAACATCACGTTTTCCATGCTGCAAGCTAGTGTTTTATAGGCAAGTCGCTTTTTCAAAGATAATAAAATTGAAGTGCTACTAGCCTCCAGGCAATTTCTGTGCATGTCCCACATTTACTGAAAAATCCAAAGAGGAAATAATTGGAGGCTTTGTGGAGGGTGGGCTCGGCTGAAAACGAGGCTTGGAACTTGATGTGTTCCAAGTCTCAGGTAATAATAAATTAAAGAAAGAAAATGGAGCCAACATCCATGCTTACAATATGTGCAGCAATGGGGAGAATGAGTATGTAAACAAGCTGTGGGGTAGAATGATTATGTAACAGCATTGAGAGGGGAGATTAGATAAACAAGTACAGCACAAGCGCTGTGCAGGCAAAACATGTGTTCATGGCTGTGTTTGCATACCATAGCACAATGAAGCCAGACCTAATGGCTTGTTTAAAAATACACTTCATCCATCATGCCGGTGTCTCTATGCCGCAGCTCCAATGCCCTTGGGCAGAGCATGATGGGAGCATGATATCCCCTCCAGTTAGAAAAACAAGCCCAATACCCCTTAAAAGGAAGCCCAAAACCTACATTCTTACCAAAAGAAGCCCAACTGACGCAGAGACGGTTTCAAGGCATGGGCAAAGTGGGCTCCGACCCAGGGCCCATCCTTTCAGGGGACCCCCTATCAGAGCCAGCTGTGTTCTGCAGAGAGTTTTGCCCTAATGACCTTGATTACTTTTGAAACAGATTGTTGTAAATAGCTCTTTTTTATCATTTATTTTTAATGTGTGAGAGTCTATTACAGAAATTTTGCAGACAAAATGTGTTTATGTTTCATGCAACATCCACATAAAAAATGTCTTTTAGATCAATATAGGACCTCACATATGAGAAATGGGAGGGTGTGACAGAGATTATTTGCAGTAATATTAGTGAGCCGCTGCTGCTGTGTTATAATACTGAAAGCACACATCGCTATCCCTGAATATCAGATGTACACACATTTAGACTTTGACCACAGAGAGCATGAAAGAGCTGAAACTGGATCATAAAATCAAAGCTGTTCCGAACAGGGGCCCCCAAAATACATTTGGCCCAGGGCCCCGAAAATCCTTAAGACATCCCTGAACTGAAGGTCGACATCGAAAGTTTGTAAAAAGACTAAAATAATAAGAAAACAAGCAATGGAGCGGAGGCAAAGGAGGCAACACTAACTCAACTGTGGCATTAGGAGGAGGTGGGAGGGAGAAATGCTATATGCAAATGTAAGCAGCTATAGCACCAAAGCTGAACACATGCAAACAGTAACAGAGCAGGAAACCAAGAAAAAAATAGTCCCCCAAAGAACAGATAAAGAACCATAGCGTAATGAGACAGTACTTAGTCCCTGCTGCGTGGGAGGAACAAAAGAGAAAAAGGAAGGACAAAAAGGCAGGACTGACCACTAGCAAGCAAGGATTTTTAAAGGACACTGAAACAAACAAATCAAAATCAGGGGGATGGCTTTAAGCCCACAAGAGAAATTACAACAGGTCTCAAATGTTCGACCTAAAAATGAAAGGCATGTTTTGATTTGCTGCCTTTATCAGTATCTGGGAGTGCAAAGTTGAAAAGGTTGCCATCAATGGTTGCTTTGAATGAGAGTAGTGTACCATTCTTATGCTTAGTTTTTATATCTTCTGAGAGAGTTGAATCTATCTACTAAGAGCAACAAAAAAAACATTTTACCAACGAACTCAATTTTCAGGTATGTGATGTAGATTGGACTTTTATAAAAATATGCTTGAAAAGATATATGTGCATGTGAAGTTGATAAAAGTGAGTACCATATAACAAAAGTATTGTAACTCTATGAGGGGATTTGTGAGTGGTTGTATGAGTGTTTTTATATATTGATTAGTGGGTGAGTAACTCTTTCTGGGTGTGTGAGCATCTGACTGTGTGTCTAAGGGTACGAGTAGCTGTGTGAGAACTTGCTTAACAATGTGTTGCCCTGGAACTGTACAGTGTACATGTGTTGTTTTACTATATGTTGTAGTTGGCATAAAAAAATGCTTGCTAAGCTTTAAACTTCTATGTAACTATGTAGTAGCGGCAGTGCAAATATTTACAGGTCCATATATGATGTGTTGCTCCATACCAATATTTTCCTTTGAATTCTGGGACTTGTAGTGTTCTTTATTCCATTATAAAAGAAGACTAAATGTCCCATAATTCAAAGGAAAAAACATGGATTGGTGCAGTACACAAATTGTGAATCTGTGATACTTGGCAGCTATCTAGTAGATAACATTTAGGAAGGGTGTTGGTAAGTCATAGGGCAGGCTTGTATGTGCTTAGATGGTAAAACATGTTCTTTTCAGTCATACTCAGTCACCTGTGTACATCGAGACCCCTTGGCATGGTTAAATATGCAGTGTTTCACCCATTCTACAAGTTACATTCATGTGTAGAAAAGCATTGTTACTCACCTAGCCTGTGAGAGAGAGATATACGCATGTACATATTCGGTGAGATACCCATGCAGCACTTATGTATGCAGCAGGAACTACATATGTCTCATCCGTATGGTAGGCTATAGTTAGCCTATAGGGCAAGCTCCTTTCTCTTTAAAAGGTTAGACATGTTCTTTTGAGTTTCACTGAGTTACATGTGCACTTACAGACCCCTATGCCGAGTTATACATGCAGTCTTCCACCCATATTACAGCTCGCATACCTATTTACAGAGGCATAGATCCACACTCACACCTAGTCAGACAGGGAGAGAGATACGTATACATTCACTCACACAGCCACACAGCAGTTATGTGTGCAGCAGTATCAAAGGCAGTTGCACACACAGTAAAAGAGCAAGTGATATACTGGCATACTTACTGCAACCTATGGTGGCACACCCATAGAGGGACTAATAAACTCACTCAGATATGTATTCAAGTTCTGACACAACCTAGTTATCTTTTCAGAGAAGCACTCCTTTGAAGTTAGGTTAGGCCTACTACTGCAGACCATGTGTGTGCAGTTTTTCTACCAGCTCTACTTGGCATTTAGAACATGTTTCCCAAGCCTTAAACTTTCTTTCTACTACACATAACACACTACTCAAATAGGCTGCAGATAGGACAGAGGGCAGGCTGCATTCTCTTTAAAAGGGTAGAAATGTCCATTTGAGTTTCACTGTGTTACACGTGAACTTCCAGACCACTATGTCCAGTTCAATTCAATACATTTTTATTCGATCTTAAAAAGATCATAAAAGACAGAGTAAAAACAATACAATAAAACATATTAAAAAACACAGTATCATAAATAACATTCTCAATTCATTCAAGGCTAGATAAAAACATTAAAATCACATCAATCTATCACATATAGCAAATTGAATTAAAAGACTATGAAACTGTCCCTAAAGATGCCTTGACTACCCTACTAGCTCCCCTCCATGGGTTTTCTCCTACGAATAGCCATCTTAAGAAAACAACACACGCTATAACAGTTATCAAGGCTATGTAACATTTGAAGGAAGGTTAAAGCCACCCTACATTTCTGAAAGCCTAACTTTTTCAATGTGGGTTTAAAACAAAGCTGGAAAAACTTATGATAGAAGCCACAGAAAAACATAAAATGTATCAAAGATTGTTCTGTCTTACCATTACAGGCACAGGAGGGCAGCATGCTACTCCACGCTTTAGCCTCATCATAAAAACATGCTAAATGTCAAACCAAACCCGACCTGAATCTAAAAAGGGGAGACCTCTCCCAGTTGTTAACTCTGGCTTAAGTTGCATAGCAGTATCCTGTGTAGCAAAAATGGAGTAATAGTGGCAAATAGTGTGTTTACAAATATCCTCCTGAATCCTCTGTGAGGAGATACGTTCAGCAAACCTCTGCTTGACCACCCTTTTGTTGGTCTTAGTAATTAAACCAGGGGTACTAAACAAATCAGGAAGACCAATATCAGCCAGGGATTTACGAACATAATTCAGCCAGGAAATGGAGAGCCTCTTATCAAAACTCAGACGGTCCTCAATAACTGCGCTAATTCTCCACACGCTCACCCAAAGCAGGAGGAGTGCCAGTTTAATACTATCTGAAATGTACTCTAGGTTCAGTTCGGAGTGCAAAATAAAATTGGCACTGGAGGGCAGAAGGTTCGGCAGTCTCCTACAAATTCTGTTTTCTTCTACTTGTATGGTAGCAGCATTATGAAAACCCAAATCCCTGCTCCATATGTGGCAGTGGGGACACATTGCTTTTGTTTACACTTTAATAAATGGGGAAATCGTGGACCTACTGATATTCTTAGCTAAATTAAACGGGGAGCCTGCTGCCTTTCCGAGTTTTCGCTGAGTTGTATTTATTTCTATCTGCCAAGAATCATTTGAATCGAACACCAGTCCCAACTAGCAGAATCTTCCTACTGCACTAAGCTGTTTCTTGCCCAGTTTTAATACTATCAAAGCTTTCCTACCAGGTCCACAAGCCATAATGTGCGATTTCTCAATTTGTTTTTCATATCTAGGGTACTCATAAATGATACAAAAGATTCCCCCGGTCTACGCTGTGCATGAGGAGTTCTGGGCAATAATTCAGCAATGTTGGCATATATTAAAGCCAGGACAGCAGAGTTGGCAATTTTCGGCACATACCTGGTCGAATTAGTTAAGGAGACATTCAAATCATTGATGTACAATTCAATTCAATTCTTTATTAAGGTTTGGAACTCAAAATGAGGTCCACTTAATTATCGAAGATAATCACAAGACAAGACAGAATTTTACTTTATACATGTAAAAACCTGTACCATAAAAAGTTGTTCATAAAAATGTCAAAAAGCAAATTGCTAAATTGTAGAGAAAAAAATGCAGAAGCATTTCATGAAAATTCAATTTCATACAGACAAAGTCCCAGCCATAAGAACAACAGAGGATATAACTTGTTTTAAAGCAAAGAAAGAGCATGTACATTAGTGACAGAAACTTAATTCAACCTTACAGCAGCAGATGAGTTCAAAATTCTGTGAATGGCATAGGGACACTAAAAGAAACTATATTAAAGAAGATGAGAACAGATGACACAATGACGCAAAAAATAGAACTAACAGTGGTACCTTCAAGTTACCAGCACCTAACCTAATGTCACTCCCTTAATCATATCCCTTCAATACAAATTGGGATCCATGTGCACACTGAATAGCACCCACCGTCACAGTGCTTGTTCCCGAAGGAGCTTAACAATTCAAAACAAAAGCACAAGTGCACCATGCAGCAAAGATTAATCAATAAAAAGTCTGTATCCAGACACAAAATTCTTCAGTTTTCTTTCTTTTATTCCATTTTCATGTCACGTAGATAAAAACACAGAGTCCAGCTCAAATGACTCAACAAGCAATACAGCCGATGCGTTTCGTCCTAATACAGGACTTCTTCAGGGCACAAAATGATGGTAGGATCCAACATTCCCATAGCGTAAAAGGTCATAGAATTCCCTGCTAACAAAGGGTTTCCCGTCCGATTTATTTCTATAGCACTTCAGCGCAACGAAGATGTCATATAGCAAGGCAATGCTTAAGAAATGGATCAATTAGGCAAGGAAAACAACAGCCGAAGTGAGGCTGTAACGGTCAAAGAGAACGCTGGATAACCTAGCAACAAACAGGAAAACCGGGCAGGAAGGACGAAACGTGTCGGCTGTATTGCTTGTTGAGTCATTTGAGCTGGACTCTGTGTTTTTATCTACGTGACATGAAAATGGAATACAAGAAAGAAAAAACTGAAGAATTTTGTGTCTGGATACAGACTTTTTTTATTGATTAATCTTTGCTGCATGGTGCACTTGTGCTTTTGTTTTGAGATGACACAATGACATTGGATTTTAAAATACAGTTATAATACCTTTACCGCAACAAATAATTAGAATTAATTATGCACACAATTTCACAAAAATACAAGAAGAAAGTGAGTGACATAAAATTAATTAATCAAACCCGCAAATAGAAAACTTCATTCAATCTAGAAGCAACAGTTGAGTGCAAAATTCTGCGAATGATAAAGGGATACAAGAAGAAACAATAAAGGAAAATGAAGACAGACAACACAATGAATTTGGATACAGTTATAATTCCTTTACCGCAACAAATAAATAGAATTAATTATGTACTCAATTTCATAAAAATACAAAAAGAAAGTGAGTGACACAAAATCAATTAATTGAACCCACAAATAGGACTAAGAAGTATGCAACTGATGTACAGAGCCAAAGCCCCCTAACTAGGGCAAAAACTTAAGTAATAACTGAAATTGGCATGTGATCAAATGAAATAGATGTCCTACCTCCTGCCATGAAATCCTCCTATCTAGGTGGGGTTTGGTATAGATAATTTATAGTACTATTATGAGGCTCTGGACTTTACTTACTTTCTAATAGTAAAATAATAATAAACAGACTAAAACAAGTTTAAAAACACCTTAAAAAATTGAATATTTTTGAGAAAACGAATTAATTCTTTGGGAAAAGAAGAAACTCACAAGCTGTTGCTACAGTTTTGATGTTATTCTGTATGAACAGTGGACGTAACAAATGCAGGCGATGAGGTAGTAGGGCTGGGCATACAAACAGAATATGATCAATGTTCTGGGTGCCCAGATTGCACAAATTACAGTATCTCCCTGTGCTCCAGGGGGGACCAACTCGCTGTTAAGTCATTTAAAGGTAAAAGGTTCATATGAAAGAAAACCACCAAACGGCGAACCCCGTGATCTAGATTCCAAGATAAATATTTCTGCACAGCTCTTGGGTTACAGGAGTTAACTATTGTCTTCAATCTTTCCTTCAGTCGGCAATACTTGAGATCTCTTTGGTGACTAATAATGCAGCTAGTGTTTTTTACGAAAGCTTTACGTTCCAAGGGTGAAAGAGAGAGCACAAGCTCCTCTTTTGTGGGAAAAAGATTTAATGCTGTAGTGAAGTCACGTGCAAACAAGTATTTTTCTACCTTTGCACCAAAAATCTCTCGACTCTGAAAGCTCCTTATGGTACTCGAGTCGCTATTCTTTAGCAGACACCCCCACCATAACACTCTAGCTAAGCCTTGAACGAATGAACTTATCAAACCAAATTCTAGGCGAATGACTGGAGCCGGGACCAGAGTATTAAAGTTGTTTAGTTTGCGTAAAATCTGGCCCTCCATCTTATCGAGGAAGCTCCATTCTTCTTTTTGAATGGATTCAATAGCATAAACAAGAGTAGGTGGGACCTTTGCTTTAAAAACAGACAACATGTGCAAAAAGTGCCTACGGCTCATTTAATTATAGAATCTGTGTAAGCCGTTAGCGTGTGATGTTGCTTTACTAGATCTGTGGCCAATGTGGGATTTGTTCTTAGTGTTACCTGCTATGATTTTGACCAAATAAAGTGAGTGAAGATATTCACTCAGATACCTACACAGCAGTTATGTGTGCAGCAGTATCAGAGGCAGTTACACACATAGTTGCATACCCGTACACTCACTAACACAGTCAGTATGCAATGTATAGAGCCACTCACATACACATTTAGACACTCATAGAGTTACTATAAGAGCAAGTGATATACTGAAATACTCCAAAATCTGGTGGCACACCCATAGAGGGACTGATACACTCACTTAGATGTATTCAAGTACTGGCACAACCTAGTTACCCATCCACAGAAGTACTCCTTAAAACAGTGTAATTTTACTGCCAGTTCGACTTGGCATTAAGAACATGTTTGCCAAGCCTCAAACTTTCCTTTTACTACACATAACACTCCCCTCAGCTAGGCTGTAGGTAGGTTATATGACAGGGTGCTTTCTGTTTAAAAGTTTAGACATGTACTTTTGAGTTTCATTGAGTTACACATGCACTTGTAGACCCCTATGCCCCGTTATATATGCAGTCTTTCACCCATACTGTAACTCACATACCTGCTTACAGAAGCATAGATCCACTCAGTCATACAGTGAGAGAGGCACTTATACATTCACTGAGACACCCACACAGCAGCTATGTGTGCAGCAGTATTGGAGGCAGTTGCACACATAGTTACATAGGCTTGAAGTAGGCTTTATTAAGTTACAGCCAACAGAGACCCCATCCAGCATCCAAGCCTCGCATCTGTCAACTGACCAGTTGCCAACCTCCCTAGGCAACCCCCAGGTTCCAAATTCCAGGGATGGTCACCTAGAAACAGGGAGCTGCATTCTAGGAGAGACCCAAGACACTACATCCCCTCCCCCTCAATGATAACAAACAAACCAAAAAGAACATAGAGAAAATAAGATAATAAAAGAACTGCAGGAAGGACATAGCTTGTTAAACATAATCATGCAATCTAACAGGACGCCTAACCACCCTGCGAGGTCTGACGACCTCCCCTTGTGAAGCGGCATCTGAAAGTACAATCACATCAGTGGGTTGACATTTGGCCACTCTGTTTAAGTTCCACACCCTTTGGGCACTAGTTTTGAAAACCTTAATCACCTTAAATGGTTTTCTGAATTTCGAGTTCCGTTAACACAAGTGAGAAGATCTGATCTTTACCCAATCACCCACAGACACCACCGTGTTCTTGACGGCTCTTATCTCATCAATCCATCTCTTCCTCTTCTCCATGACCACTCTCTCTCTTCCTCTCCAACCTTCCGCATGACCAACGTCTCAATCAACCAATGATCTCTTGGCGGAGACCCACGAAGGACAGACTTCCGTGTTCGCCACCCTTTTCTTGAACAGGCAAAAAGGAGAAAACCCTGTAGAGGCATGCGGGGTAAACCTGTATTCCTTCACTTTCTTTCTCATGGCCACCTCCCAGTCTGCTCCCGTCGCAACCACCTGTTGCAGGGTCTCCTTCAACACCTTTATGATCCTTTCAACTACACCGTTACTTTCTGGATGGTAAAGAGCTGCCTTCTTGTGTTTGATTCCCCTGCTAGACAAGAACTCCTCAACTACCCCAGAGGTAAATTGTACACCATTGTCTGAAAGTAAGGACAGCAGAAAACCCTCCCTCTCGAAGAGATCATCCAAGAACTCAATGACCATCGAAGACTCGTCAGAGCTCACCACCTTGATTTCTGGCCACCGTGAGTACATATCCCATCCTCGTCACCAAATGTAACATCGAGGTGACAGCATGAAGAAGAAGCCAGGAGTCCGGTGTAGGCTTTATTAAGTTACAGCCAACAGAGACCCCATCCAGCATCCAAGCCTCGCAACTGTCAACTGACCAGTTGCCAACCTCACTAGGCAACCCCCAGGTTCCACATTCCAGGTATGGTCACCTAGAAACAGGGAGCTGCATTCTAGGAGAGAACCAATACACTACAGTACTCATTTAAACATGGTTTAGGCCTACTACTGCAGACCCTGTGTGTGCAGTTTTAGTGCCAGTTTGACTTGGCATTAAGAACATGTTTGCCAAGCCTTACACTTTCCTTTTACTACACATAACACACCCCTTAGCTAGGCTTTAATTAGGCCACAGGTAAAGGTGCTTTCAATTTAAAATGTTAGATATGTTCTTTTGAGTTTCACTGAGTTGCACGTGCACTTGTATACCCCTATGCCCAGTTATACATGCAGTGGTCCTCCCATACTGCAACTCACATACATATTTACAGAAGCATACAGTTGCTTACACAGCCAGTCAGACAGAGACAGAGGCAGTGACACATTCAGTTAATATACCCATACAACACTTATGTTTCCAGCAGTAACAGAGCCAATAGCACACTCTGTTACATTCTCCTAGGCTAACTGATACAGCCAGTAAGAAATTCATACAGCTTCTTACATATAAATATAGATAACTATACACATACTAAGACACTGTGTGCAATTTTAGTGCCAGGTTGAGTAGGCATTTAAAAGCCCTTGCCAAGACTTAAATGTCCCTTTTTCTACATATAAGTGAACTCTAATGTAGGCCATAGGTACACTTATACTGATGCATACACTGTGTTAGAAATGGGATCTCTGGTTGGCTAAGGCTTGCGCCAAAGCCAGGCAGAGACCACCACTCTAGTCAGGGCAAGGGAGTTACACGCCAAAGATAACCCCTGCTCACCCCCTTGGTAGCTTGGCACGAGCAGTCAGGCTTATCCCGGAGGCAATGTGTAAAGCGTTTGCGCAACACACCCACAGCAACAACATACTAGGCACACCACAAAAAGGAACTCCACACAAGGTTATATATAAAAATAGCCTTGTATTATCATAAAACACATTAGAATAGTACTCACATGATATACATCGTGCCACCTGGCACGGGGTCATATTTACAAGGGATTATTTACACCTGACAGGGCCAACTGGACCACTGTTAGAACCAGCACAAAGCGAACTTAGTACCTGTAGCACTTATAATAAATGTAGAATACATCATGAACGTACAACCAGTAATCACTGGTAACCACTGTACTCAGCATCAGCCTGTAACATAAACCACATTATGCACAGTATCACATAAGGCGCGAATTACATTCTGCGCCAACCTCACCAGCATAAATACATTATGCAATCCTCTCATAAGTCTAAACACATTAGAACCTAACATCCTAAGTATAACTCACATTAGGGGCGTAAAGCACAGTAGAGAATAACTCACAACCTAAACGCATTAGGTAATAATAAAATCACAAGCATAAACACATTATGCAAAACCTCATAATCATGACAGTACATTAGAGGCATAATACAGGGTGCGTAAATCATACTACTTGAATTACATTTCCTAGCACCCAAAATCACATCAGCACATAGATCAGATTAGGGCCTGGCGCCCTATAAACCTAACTGTCCCCCTGGCCAACTGGCCATCTCTAAAGGGGCTCAAATGCCCTATGTCCACAGAGTCAGGGCGCGCTGCCAACGCAGCGAAAGTCAAGGGTACGCAACTGCGCAAACCTAAACGTATCAGCTGCCCACTACTTGCTGGGCAGCTGGGAATATCCCATGAGGGCCTGAACGGTGCAGCTGCCCACTACTTGCTGGGCAGCTGGGAATCAAAATGTGGCACTGGCACTCACTGTGCCCTCTAGACAAAAAGATGCCAATCGTTGCAGCTGCCCACTCACTTTCGGGGCAGCTGTGGACATAGGCCCTGGCACGACTGTGCCCTCGGGGCCCAACTGGGGCTCATTAAATAATACTGGCCCCCATCGTTGCAGCAGTCCGCCATGGCGGTACCGCTGTGAAGACTCAAGGAGGCTCTGGCACCTCTGTGCCTCGGGGGAGCAACTACGGGGGCAGGCACCGATAGCGTGCCTCGACACACCCCCCCCTCCCCACCAGGCTCCACTCACCGGACTTCCTTCTCGGGAAGACTATGCACAGAATGTTGGAGCGGCCCGCAACGGCGGGCCCGCTCATAAAAAGTAGCTGCCGGCCAGAGTGTCCCGCCCAGCCCTCACTCACCGGGCTCGTGGATGCTCCTCTGGTCTTCCTCTTGGCAGTCGGGGCTCTCCTCTCGGCACGGGAGCCCCGGTCACCGACGGCCGGCCAGCAGCGTCGCGCTGCCTCTCTCTCTGTTTCCGGCGACTTTTGGGCGTTTTCCAGAGCGGGGTAGGCTCCCGCCTGGCTTCTCTTCACCCGGTCCCCCTTCCTGGGACCGGGACTTTCTCCCGTCTCAGGCTGGACGTGGGGACAGCTCGGCGGCGTCTCGCGGAGGCGGGGTAGGCGCCCGTCCTCCTTCCTGCTCTCGTCACGCGGCCCCGCCCACCGTCAGGCGGAAGTGCCTGTCTTCCTGGTCGGGCAGGCGGCAATTCTCATCTTCGTGGCGAGGCGGGGTGGGCACCCGCTCGCCGATTAAAAGTATAAAGCGGGGTGGGCACCCGCTCAAAATAGGCACCAAATGCGGGGTGGGCACCCGCTCGGTCACCAATATGCGGGGTGGGCACCCGCCTCATTCAGCATCACGGGGGAATCCCTACGTCGGGATTACCCCTCCAAAGGGGCTGCAGCTCAGCGCTGCGTAGCCCACGCTCCTTTTCCTCCTTGGGGCAAATTAAAATAAAGCGCTCACAGGGCGCCAGATGCAGGCAAAGTCCTGGGGCAAGGGGAATAAAGCAAATGGTCCCAAGAGTCCTTTAGGCATCAAGGAGGCAATGCAGGGCCCAGGGAGGCAAGCCCTCATGGCAGCCCCCCTGGGCCCCAGCAGCAGCACGCCCGGCAGGCTTCAGGAACAAGACTGAACAAGGACATGGGGTCACAGCCCTTCTTTTATACACCCTTTTCCCTTTGTGTAAAGGTGCAGGGCTGGGGAAAAACCAGACGCAACTAGTTTGGGGAAGCTTTGGAGCACTTTGTTTTGCTCAGCTCCTCTCTCCTTTCACAGGACAGGCTAGGGACATCAGACGCACCACAGGGGGTGGAGCCAGCATTGTGGAGGGAAGGCACAGCCCTATTCAGGTCCCAGGTGCAACTCCTCTCTCCCATCTAGATGCAGATCTCTCTATTCACCACTGCGCTGACTCACCCTGCCCCTCCAGGAGCCACACACACCTCCCAGCCCCTGTCACTCACAAAGCCAGACATGCAATTCACATCAGGCAGGCTGACACAGAGCACACATAAATGCCAACTTCTAAAAGTGGCATTTCTACACCAGTCACAATAAATCTGCGCACACCATTGCGCAGCATTTATTCTCACGAGTTCGCACATACTAAACTCGCCCCTGCACTCCTCTCACACCAGGAATTACCATGGACACACATATCCCCGATGCATTCCTATGGGAGGGCAGGACAATCTCACCACACGCACTCAGCGTGCACGCACTTTACACTGGCCCACAGTGCTAAAGTGCCCAGAGACTTAAAACTACTGACACACAAGGTCACAGACCAGGCAAAAAGTTTAGGGGTGAACCTGCTAAAAAGGGCCAAGTCCAACACAACCCCCTTCCAGCCAAAACGCAGGGCAGACCAATCACCACCGTGATGGGCTTCCCTGCTTGGGGCGATAGAACACGGACGCGGGCCCGTACTGCAGGGACACCCTCCGGTTCTACGCCACTTGGAACCCATGGAATCCATCTAAGAGAAAAAAACTCAGGACCAACTAGGCTACCCCACCGGTACTCCTTAGTTGTCCACGGCCAGGACCAAGCCCTAGGCCACCCAGATGCCACTGGTCCTTGCCAATCCAGAGTGGGGGCAGTAACCCCTGGCATACAATAGCCATTCTCCACTCTCCCTCTCAGTGTAGTTCCAAACTACCACTGATCCTTCAACCTAGGGTCCGCACCCTCAGGCTGACCAGAGGTCACGGGCAAAGCATCTCCTCACCCTACCTCTACTTCTGGGGTTCCGCACCCTCCCAGGGGAAGCACCCACCAGAACACAACTCTCCCACCAGTTCAGGACCTCTCTCCATCAACTGGTCTACCACCTGGGATCCAAATTCACCGGATGCACCGGGGTCAGAGGCGAGGACTCCCTCCCTCTGCACCCCTTCCAGAGTTCTGCACCCTCCCACTGTAGAGCAGGGTCCCTTCACTTAAGATGGGCCCCACCTGCTCTCAGGGTAGTACTACCACATTCAGCCAGGGACCCTAAAGATCCCGGCTAGGCCTGCACCACCCCTTCTGGGAAACACAGGGTCTCTTCACTTAAGATGGGCCCCACCTGTGTTCACAGGGGTACCCCTAGAAGGCAACCCGGCCAGGACACAGATTACAGTCGCCCTGCCATCCAGGTCAGGAAACACCTCCCCAACCCAGGACGGTACCCTTTGGTCAGATGCCCGGCGAACCAGGACATCACAGGGAGCACGCATGCCCCCCCTCGAGGGTGACACATAACTAATGTGTCGTGTGACAGTCTGCCTGGCGCAGATCTCACGACCTCCTGTCCATCTGACAGTGCGTGCAGATCCCCCAGGACCCAAGTGGCGTCACCATGGTCATTCATTGGCGACTCAGCCCTTCTGGCTGGCCCCTGACATACTGGTTCTTCCACTGAGGACTCTTTCCCCCTCTCACCCCTCACTCTGGACCTCTGCACCCTCCCAACTGGAGTGGTACTGCCAGACACCAGGACCGCTGGAGCTCTGGTTACAGACACTCCACGTCCTCTAGACAATGGGAGATCCTCCTCAAATGGCCTACAAGTACAGCCTAGGCCCCCAACCTGGTGTTCCCTGAAGAAACCATCCAGGCCCTGGGACTGGGTTTCGGGCACCTTGGGACACAGCCCACACTCACTCCTTCTCCTCTGAGACAGGACGTGAGCCCCTACACCCCTCCCACTACACTGGGACCTAGCTGGGCTACACTGAACCTCTTCCACCACACAGGACCGGAAGATACCCGAGCCACTCTTGTTGGAATCATTCTCCAATGCCTCTGCAGGACCTCTAGCACATAGTCAGAGGTCCACCTCCCGTGCAAGCTCCTTATCACCAAAAGAACTCACACCCACTCGTCCAGTGCAACACACCACTCATCCAGACACGCCCCCAACCAAGACTGGTGAGACAGTTCCTTACTGCCCCTGAATCTCAACCTGTACCCCTCTTACTGGGAACCAGGTACCATACTGTGGGAACGGGGAATGGGACTTCCTGCACTGGACACCATATTGCTGCCACCACTGGATCCCACCGCTGCCAACAATGTTAGAAATGGGATCTCTGGTTGGCTAAGGCTTGCGCCAAAGCCAGGCAGAGACCACCACTCTAGTCAGGGCAAGGGAGTTACACGCCAAAGATAACCCCTGCTCACCCCTTGGTAGCTTGGCACGAGCAGTCAGGCTTATCCCGGAGGCAATGTGTAAAGCGTTTGCGCAACACACCCACAGCAACAACATACTAGGCACACCACAAAAAGGAACTCCACACAAGGTTATATATAAAAATAGCCTTTGTATTATCATAAAACACATTAGAATAGTACTCACATGATATACATTGTGCCACCTGGCACGGGGTCATATTTACAAGGGATTATTTAAACCTGACAGGGCCAACTGGACCACTGTCAGAACCAGCACAAAGCGAACTTAGTACCTGTAGCACTTATAATAAATGTAGAATACATCATGAACGTACAACCAGTAATCACTGGTAACCACTGTACTCAGCATCAGCCTGTAACATAAACCACATTATGCACAGTATCACATAAGGCGCAAATTACATTCTGCGCCAACCTCACC
The DNA here is from genome assembly GCA_963921515.1 of Calotriton arnoldi. Lineage (NCBI taxonomy): Eukaryota > Metazoa > Chordata > Amphibia > Caudata > Salamandridae > Calotriton > Calotriton arnoldi. The sequence continues at coordinate 82,238 of CAWUFW010018656.1, read as the reverse complement.
AGCATAAATACATTATGCAATCCTCTCATAAGTCTAAACACATTAGACCCTAACCTCCTAAGTATAACTCACATTAGGGGCGTAAAGCACAGTAGAGAATAACTCACAACCTAAACGCATTAGGTAATAATAAAATCACAAGCATAAACACATTATGCAAAACCTCATAATCATGACAGTACATTAGAGGCATAATACAGGGTGCGTAAATCATACTACTTGAATTACATTTCCTAGCACCCAAAATCACATCAGCACATAGATCAGATTAGGGCCTGGCACCCTATAAACCTAACTGTCCCCCTGGCCAACTGGCCATCTCTAAAGGGGCTCAAATGCCCTATGTCCACAGAGTCAGGGCGCGCCGCCAACGCAGCGAAAGTCAAGGGTGCGCAACTGCGCAAACCTAACGTAGCAGCTGCCCACTACTTGCTGGGCAGCTGGGAATATCCCATGAGGGCCTGAACCGGTGCAGCTGCCCACTACTTGCTGGGCAGCTGGGAATCAAAATGTGGCACTGGCACTCACTGTGCCCTCTAGACAAAAAGATGCCAAACGTTGCAGCTGCCCACTCACTTTCGGGGCAGCTGTGGACATGGGCCCTGGCACGACTGTGCCCTCGGGGCCCAACTGGGGCTCATTAAATAATACTGGCCCCCATCGTTGCAGCGGTCCGCCATGGCGGTACCGCTGTGAAGACTCAAGGAGGCTCTGGCACCTCTGTGCCTCGGGGAGCAACTACGGGGCAGGCACCGATAGCGTGCCTCGACACACCCCCTCCCCACCAGGCTCCACTCACCGGACTTCCTTCTCGGGAAGACTATGCACAGAACGTTGGAGCGGCCCGCAATGGCGGGCCTGCTCATAAAAAGTAGCTGCCGGCCAGAGTGTCCCGCCCAGCCCTCACTCACCGGGTTCGTGGATGCTCCTCTGGTCTTCCTCTTGGCAGTCGGGGCTCTCCTCTCGGCACGGGAGCCTCGGTCACCGTCGGCCGGCCAGCAGCGTCGCGCTGCCTCTCTCGCCGTTTCCGGCGACTTTTGGGCGTTTGCCAGAGCGGGGTAGGCTCCCGCCTGGCTTCTCTTCACCCGGTCACCCTTCCTGGGGCCGGGACTTTCTCCCGTCTCAGGCTGGACGCGGGGACAGCTCGGTGGCGCCTCGCGGAGGCGGGGTAGGCTCCCGTCCTCCTTCCTGCTCTCGCCACGCGGCCCCGCCCACCGTCAGGCGGAAGTGCCTGTCTTCCTGGTCGGGCAGGCGGCAATTCTCTTCTTCGTGGCGAGGCGGGGTGGGCACCCGCTCGCCGATTAAAGTATAAAGCGGGGTGGGCACCCGCTCAAAATTGGCACCAAATGCGGTGTGGGCACCCGCAATTTTAAGCATCCAAAAGCGGGGTAGGCTCCTGCTCGGTCACCAATATGCGGGGTGGGCACCCGCCTCATTCAGCATCACGGGGAATCCCTACGTCGGGATTCCCCTCCAAAGGGGCTGCAGCTCAGCGCTGCGTAGCCCACGCTCCTTTTCCTCCTTGGGGCAAATTAAAATAAAGCGCTCACAGGGCGCCAGATGCAGGCAAAGTCCTGGGGCAAGGGGAATAAAGCAAATGGTCCCAAGAGTCCTTTAGGCATCAAGGAGGCAATGCAGGGCCCAGGGAGGCAAGCCCTCATGGCAGCCCCCCTGGGCCCCAGCAGCAGCACGCCCGGCAGGCTTCAGGAACAAGACTGAACAAGGACATGGGGTCACAGCCCCTTCTTTTATACACCCTTTTCCCTTTGTGTAAAGGTGCAGGGCTGGGGAAAACCAGACGCAACTGGTTTGGGGGAGCTTTGGAGCACTTTGTTTTGCTCAGCTCCTCTCTCCTTTCACAGGACAGGCTAGGGACATCAGACGCACCACAGGTGGTGGAACCAGCATTGTGGAGGGAAGGCACAGCCCTATTCAGGTCCCAGGTGCAACTCCTCCCTCCCATCTAGATGCAGATCTCTCTATTCACCACTGCGCTGACTCACCCTGCCCCTCCAGGAGCCACACACACCTCCCAGCCCCTGTCACTCACAAAGCCAGACATGCAATTCACATCAGGCAGGCAGACACAGAGCACACATAAATGCCAACTTCTAAAAGTGGCATTTCTACACCAGTCACAATAAATCTGCGCACACCATTGCGCAGCATTTATTCTCACGAGTTCGCACATACTAAACTCGCCCCTGCACTCCTCTCACACCAGGAATTACCATGGACACACATATCCCCCATGCATTCCTATGGGAGGGCAGGACAATCTCACCATACGCACTCAGCGCGCACACACTTTACACTGGCCCACAGTGCTAAAGTGCCCAGAGACTTAAAACTACTGACACACAAGGTCACAGACCAGGCAAAAAGTTTAGGGGTGAACCTGCTAAAAAGGGCCAAGTCCAACACACTGACACACCCAGACACATTCTAATGCATATAATAGCACATCAAGGTACTCACTAATGCATGCACTAACATACTGAAGCAGACACTCATGTGTATACCATCCCAATGTTTATGTAGTCCACAAATGTGCAGTTCCTACTGATTAGTGGAAATTACATGACAACCCATATAGCTACTCACATTGCTACTCACTCATTTATGTAGCCACTTACACACCCAGTCAGTCACCCATACAGGCACTCATGCACCCACTCGATCACCCATACACAACTCATGCACTCATATACTCACCCATACTTCACTCATACACTCACTTACCCATACAGCCACTGACAAACCCAATCACTCAAAGTCTACTCACGCAGTCTCTCACTCACTCATACAGGCACTCACACAGCCACTCACTCACCTTTATACCACTTATGCACCCACTCACTCACCCACACTCCACTCATGCATCCACTCACTCACCCATACAGCTACTCAAACTGCCAGTCTCTCATATATGTAGCCACTTACACACCTAGACAGTCACCCATTAAGCCATTTACACACCCAGTCACTCAGTTATACAGACACTCACCCACCCACTCACTCACTGATACAGCCACTAACACATGCAGTTAGTCATCCATTAAGTTAACTGGAGCCATCGACAGCACAAGGGGCTTGTAAATAAGCCCATATGTCAGTAAAGTGCTGACCTCAAACACAAATTAGAATAGGTGTATATATATATATATTGAACAAACTCTCCCCCTTCGGAAAGAAGAAGCTGCACTCGCAACAATGGCAGTCTGTAATTTTATTAGTGCACAGCATCGGCAGTCCTGATGCGTTTCGGTCACTCTGACCTTTCTCAAAGGTAAGCCTTGGCACTATTGTTGCTGATTACGAACCACAAGGCGATTGCATCCATTTATAGTTTTTGCCCCCTGGTGGACACCCTGATGGGTCATTTGTATTGCATGCTGGTATTTGTGGTTCAATAGCCAGTCCTTTATATCCCTCCAGTGGGTGATGCCAAAATTATTGCTGTTGAGATTTTTAAATTATTTCTTGTGTTCATGTTTTAAAATTACCGCATATATATATATATATATATATATATATATATATATATATATATATATATATATATATATATATCTCATGATGCACGGAGTGTTAGAGGAAGAATCTCCACGAGCCCACTGGTCGAGTCAAAAGGTTTTTAATTAGGCAGAGAAAGACACGTTTCGACCACAGCCGTGGTCTTTGTCACATGACCTCTTCCTAGGTCAAACACTCATTTTAAAGGCACATACACCTACGTGAACACCACGTGATGTGTGCATAGACATAGAAGAAAAGGAAAATATATACAAAGTTGCACAATCGTTCGCATGATGCTCGTAAATTAACAACAATCGGTTACAATGTTACAGTGATGTTCAGTATGATAATTGCCTGCTTACCGACAGCGATACAGTAATACAAATTCTCATAGCATTTACATGATTGTAATGCATGTATTAGTCGCATCAGGTGACCCAGTGTAAAATCTAGCCCACTTCATAGGGTATAGGTTGCCAGACATGTGGTAATGGGAGATCCATAAGACAAAGTAAGTTAGGCTTTAGTCTTATATAGGGTATAGTACCCATTGGTAGCTTCCCTGTGTGACACAACACCTATCATTGGTACAAGTACTACCTAAATGGTATACATCGGTGCAGAGGAGTATGTCCAAAAACAAAACCAAAGTTACGGTCTAGTACCTAATTTATCATGTTTCAACTCTGTGAAGTACAGTTCCACAGTGGAGCTACCTGGCATAACGGGCCATGTGAAGGTGGTTCACTAAGCGGAGTCACGTGATCCAGTCTAAATGAGCAGGATGTGGATAGTCCCTATATGGCTATAGTGACTAGGAGTAGTGAGGGTTCACTGGAACGTCTGTCCACTCCGGTGCACATAACACTAATGTGGGTGAGTCAGTCCCATCTTTGATCTCTGCCACACATGCCTGTAAGAACAAGTTATAAAACAAGTATTAGCGACCAGGTTACCATAATGTTAAAGATTATTCATAAGATATGCATTACTAACATTGTAACACAAGACAAAACAATAATATGTGATGCCGGCATCATGAAATCTACAGAATACATACAACAAATAAATAAATGAGAGGAAAATGTGGGACGGGAGGATTCTGCCAAGCAATGTAAGTGTATCATCACAATAATTCTAAAGATGGGAGTGTATCTCCTCATCCAAATTTAACCCATCAGGGAATTTGGTGCCAGCCTGCAAGATGAAGCGGGATTCTACAGTACGTAAGGCCGCCAGACGGTTGCCCCCTCTCTGATTCAGGCTCACTGAGTCTAGACCAAAGTACTTGGCCTGTGTCCAGTCTCCTGCATGTTTGTCAGTAAAGTGTTTGGCTGTGCTGTAGCTATGATCTTTATTGGTAATGGCCCTCCAATGCTAAAGAATCCGCCTCTTAACCGGAAATATGGTGGAGCCAATGTACCACAGGCCACAGGGACACACAATAGTGTAGACCACATAGTCAGTGCTGCAGATAATCAGTTTGGAGATCTTCCATTTTGTCTTTATCCTATCTAGGGTGACGTCAGATACATTACTGCTATACCTACAGGCTTTGCAGTTGCCACACCTACGGAAACCTTTAGTTTGTTTAAGCCAATTGGTTTCTTTGGTTTGGAGATGGCTATGTACAAGAAGGTCTTTAAGTGAAGAGTTTCTCCTGTAGATCATCGATGGATTAAGGCCTACTTTATTTCTCAGAATTGGATCCTGTCTTAGAATGCCCCATTCAGATTTACGTATTTTACGGAGTTGGTCTGCTTGGCTGCTGAATTTCGTAATAAACCGAATAGGTTCCTGTGTGGTATCTTTGGGGATTCTTTCTGAGGATTGTCTGAAGAGAATCTCATTCCTTGACTGTTTTTCAACTTGTGCCTCAGCCTGTTTAAGGGCTTTGCGTGAGTAGCCTCTCTCTTTGAACCTCTCTATCATGTCATGTTTGGTTCGCTCGTAGCTGGCGGTAGAGCTGCAATTCCGTTTGGCCCTTAAGAATTCGCTATATGGTATGCCCCATCTGAAGCTCGGTGGATGGCAGCTCGAGGCATGCAATATCGAATTGCCAGCGGTTTCTTTTCTGAACAGATTGGTATGGATGGTACCATTTTCAACTGTGAGCTTGAGGTCTAAGAAATCAATCATCTCTTTACTGTAGTGCATGGTAAATTTCAGGTTAACAGAATTATCATTGAGTGTATCCACAAACTTTTTGAGTTCCAAATCTGTCCCCTCCCAGACAAGGAAAATGTCATCAATATACCTCAGCCATTTGCTTACATTGAAAATCCAATGTTCAATTCTTTCATTCCAGAGCACCTGCTTCTCCCACCAGCCCACCATAAGGTTGGTGTAGCTCGGGGCGAAGCAGGTGCCCATGGAAGTCCCTTGCAGTTGTTTAAAGTGCTCTTTCTCAAAGAAAAAAACATTTTCCCTCAGGCAGATACATATATGTGTGTGTGCCACACTTTTCAAAAATCATGCCTAATTCACAACTAATTGCAAAACTGGAATCTATGTAACGCTACATTTTGCAACGGATTTGCGAATAATAAAAAAATTAACAAAAAAAATAAGCATAACACTAAATAAACTCTACTAGTACACATATCAAAGGTACCTAAGAGTAATAGGCCAAAAGTGGTCGGAATGTAGTGGTCACTATTTTCAGTACTGCTTGGCAGAGACAGAGAGAGACCTGCCTCCTTATGTGCTGGTTGCAGTCCAGCAATTCTAAATGAATGTGAGTTGACAGTATATCCGATTTACAAGGTCTGTATATTTTAGACCTGGATCCAGTAGTAGAGCTGTTTGATTTTAATCCACAGATGAATAGCAGTTTTCAACAGAATAAGAGCATGGAATGAACTATGGATTCCACAGTACTGGTAAGGAAATAAAACAATTACGAAGAATACTGCAGGCAACATGATTTTATTATGAGAATACCAGCTAATATGTAGCAATGCGCTCAAAAAATAGATCCAGTAATATACTAATAAATACAATGCATTTATTGTAAATTGTGGAGGTATTGCAGTACTAAGTTTGCTCAATCCCTTCAAGTATGGAAACTAGATGTTCTAAGAATTTCTCATTGCTCAAATGGGTGTAATGTCTGATGTTCATATGTTTCCCTCATCTTCATTTGTTTATTTTGCTAGTGAGAAAGTGTCATAGCAAACACAACAAGATGATGGACGGAGTGCTGAAACTTTTCAACCACTCACCCCCAGTCAAGAGATCTGGGTTTAATCAATCATTCTTATGCTCACAATGCCATCCCAGTTTGGACCGAGCCATATGCAAATCAGTCTTGACCCTGCTCCTTATGGGAACAGTCCAGCCCTAACTGCCAGGCCAGGTTCTCCCTGGACCGGAAACAAACATCCTGAGACCGGTTACACCCCTCATCAGCCAGGCTAGCTTGAATCCAGTGGCACAGAAGAAGCAAAAGAATGATGGATTCAACCCAGATCACTTGACTGGGTTGAATGTATGATTTATTCAGCATTACGTCCATCATTTGTTTACATAGCACTTTTTGCCCTAAGTGGGATGTGTATGCCCAGATGTGGGTCCCTTGCTCAGTGTGCCACCGTGTTCAAGCTAGCCTGGCTGATTAGGGGTGATACCCCGAATCCGGTCCCAGGATGCTTGTTTACGGTCCAGGGAGGATCTGTCTTGGCAGTTCAGGCTGGACTGTTCCCATGAGGAGCAGGGTCAAGACTGATTTGCATGTGGCTGGGTCTAAACTGGGGTGGCGTGGTGAGTAAAAAAATGATGGGTTTAACCCAAATCTCTAGACTAGGGGTGAATGTATGATTTAGTCAGCATTCCATCCATCATTTGTTTGCATAGCACAAGTGAGAAAGTGTCAGTCATTGTTGTTGAATGTCACTCATAATTGCACTAAAACTAATACAATGCCACAAATAAGTAATCTCAAACGTTGGCAACTATGGAAGTGTTGACAACCACAAGAGAAGATGCATCAGCAGCAGTGTGGCAAGTGCTGTATCAGAAAGGACCAGATCTAGTTTCACTAACAAAATCACTCTGATAGTTGATAGATTCATTTTAATTTTTTAAAGGTTGTTGTTACAATAGCATGATGCTTACCGCTAAAGCAACCAGCACGTTATGGTATTGCTTTCCATAGTCAACATCTCTGCTGTGAGTAGGAACACTACAAACTATAAATAGAAATAGGTCCAACCACTAAAATTCAAATACAGGAGCAGTGGAAAAATGAACAGAGTGTACAGAAAATGTAAAAACACATTGAAATTTACTGCAAAAACCATAGGTTACAGGCACGTTATAGTTAGCAAATAGTTTTTAAAAACCTTAGAAATTCACTGAAACAAACAAAAATGTCATGGGCGTTATAGTTAGGCTCAGATTTCAACCATACAAAACCATAGAAATTCAGCAGTTATACCTACTTGAGCTAATTATAGCTTACGCCCCTGCAATGCATTGCTTATGACCTCACCTATTACATCACTCATGACATGGTCTGTGAGATCACTGATGAAAGCTCAAATGACATCACTGATAACATCATCCACACAACCACTCACACACCCATTCACACCCCTGTGCACCCTTTCATTTACCCACTCACACACCCACACAACCACACACATACCCATACAACCACACACTCAGCCATAGATCCACTTACACACCCACCCACTCACCTATACAGGCACTCACACACCCACACACTCACTCAAACAGCCACTCACACAACCACTCACTCACCCATACAGCTACTCATAAAACCAGTCACTCACCTATACAGCCACTCACACAGCCACACACTCACCCATCAACTACTCACACACCCACATATTCACCTATACAAGAAAATGACTAGGGGTGGCCTCCCCAAGCATCAGGCCATGCCCCTACCCCCTAGAGGATCCCAGAGACTTTCTTTCCCCACAGGAGGCACATGGGGGGGGTTAGACCAATCAACCCTTTATAAGGAGTGGGCTGAAAGCCCACTTGAAATGAGATATTGAAAAAAAGAATGGGGAGTAAGTTGCCTGCCCTAGCATTGGGCTTTTCTTTCACCTCCTAAAAGGCCCACCACTCTTAAAGGCCCACCACTCTTTCTGCCTCGCCTCTGGACTGATTTGGGGGACAGATAGTTAGCCGAATCTGCCCTCTCCGATGATAGATGTGCGGCATAAAGTCCACTCGTACGCCAGGGATGTGTTTTAATAAAACATGGGGTACTCTACCACCTACAAGGCCCCACAGTCTTCCTGTCACCCTGAGTGGCACATTAAGTGGGATTACCCCCAATCTGTCAACTCAGGATGCAGAAAGCCAACTAGAAAGCAGGGGTTGTTTATTAAAAAATGCATTGGGGGAGACATGCCCATGCATCGGGTCACACTCACAACCCCTTAAGTCCCAACAGTCTTTCTGCCCCACTATGACGGGAGGGGGCAGAAATCACTCTGGCTGCCAGGGATACATTTGCTATGAAAAAGGAATGGCTGGTGGTTGGTTTATACTAGCATCAGGCCAATAAACCACCCCTAAAGCCCCAAACGTTTTTCTGCCCCATTGGGGTCTAATGCATTTCCATCCCCATGGAAGCAAGAGAAAATTTAGATTCCATTGGGAATAGATTTGATATATGGGCCGAGAGTAAGAGGCAAATCTCAATTTCCTCTCACTTGCCGTGGTGAATGCTTGCTCTAATCAGACTTTGGTCATTCAACAACAGGAAACCCAACAAACCCAGGGCATTTCTGCCCAGAGAAATTCAGAGTGGTGTGTCTCCCTAGAATATCGGCATGTTTTCTTACCCAGAACGCCCTGCTTTTGTCAAAGTATGGATCAACTATTTTGGCTATTTTTCCTATATTTAAATGACAGAAAACTCTGGGACATTCAGCTAAAGGTCAAAGTCTTACCACCCTACGTTCTCACGCTTCTCCTCATGCAAATAGTGCTTTGCATGTGTGGATGGAACAAACACACTTCATCGGAATGGACCAAAACTGTAACCATGTGAAGACTTTGTTGATACCACATTGACTTACCACGGATATGGTTTTGACTGCTTACATGGACAAACAGCCCAGCCACACAAGTGGGTACCATTTTTATTAGGAATGCTGGGTGGTAGGACATTTGTGGATCCATGCAGATTCATGAAATCTTCTTTCAAATAAATGTAAAAAAAATTATGATTTTTACCAAAGTTTGACATCTGCGTGTCATTCTGGGTTAAAAAACATAGTGGGAGGTTCGTTATAGCAAACAAAACATCAATAACATGTTTTTAAATAAAGGAAACGTAGGGGCATATTTAAAATGAAATGTTGGACGGCGGAGATGTGCCAAATTTGGCAGCGCCACGCTCCGACATTTTCAAAACACAGGAATGTGCCGTATTTACAACAATACAGGGCACCCCTGTGTTTTCCCTAGTGCTGGAGCTAAAATTAGCTGCCTAGTGCCAACACAGGCACCCTTGCACCATAGTGCCAGGGGGTCTGCGTTGCAGGGAATGCTTATTATTGTGCAGGTAGGTGACCCTTCCTGCACATAAACAATCCATAATGGGGATTGGTTACTTCTATTTGGGCTGCATTCTGCAGCACACATAGAAGTAGCAAATCATCATTATTTAATGATTGTTTATGTGCAGGAAGGGACATCTTCCTGCACATAAACAATCATTAATGGTGATTTGCTCTTTCTGTGTGCTGCATTCTGCAGCACACATAGAAAAAGCAAAAACGAGGAGAAATAAAAGTATTTATCCTTGTTTTGCCATTCGCTCTTGCATGGCGATTTTGATGTCGCCACGTTGATTTATCGACAGAGGTGCAGAAGTACAACAATAGCAGAACATTTGTTATTATCAATTGAATTTCTCTCAATTTTTGACTTCCAAATGTAAGCGTGTGTGCAAGAAAGAACACATTTTGTAAAAGGCGCTCTGAATCATGTAACTGTACGGGCAACCCTCAAAATCAGAGTTGTATAAATAACCATTATTCCTAAACTCAGTATCTTGGGCACATATAAAAAAAATACACATTTCCCGCATAGCCATTGTTGGATCTGGGCCTTTTTTCAGGGTGTCCCCTAGATATTTGCCTTCTGTTGCTGAACCCATTTTGTTGGCATTGGGACTCTGTGCACTTTTTCCCTTCTACCCAGTGGTAAAGTCATTGTGTTCTGTCCCTAAAACAAGGTAAAATTGGCCTACACCCGATTGGTGCATTTAATTTACTTGAAAGTCTCTAGTAAATGGTACTACCAGTACCAAGGGCCTGTAACATAAATACTACTAGTGAATTGTAATACAAAAATCCCCTTTAATGGTAAAATCGGGTTTAAACCTCAATTCTGAAAATGCCAGATTTAGAAAGCTAGCTTTTTCTCATCCTAACCACGTGTGCCCACTGCCAGTGACCTGGGACACATAACTGGGAATGATCTGCTATTGGGCTTTGTATATTCCTCCCAGACAGTGACAGAAAGGGGATTAGATGTGGACATGATGGGCCAACCAATAAGGTTGACTGGGGACGGAGCCGTTCCCTGCCTCACTTACACTTTAAAGGAGCCTGCCTCTAGCACACACACAAAGGAAGCTGACACCACTCTTTTGTCTCCCCAGATTTCTTGGAGTCTTGTCAGGAAGGGAAGAACTTTCCAGAACCAGATGTTGGTGTAGAACAGGTTCGCCCACAGGCAAAGACTGGCACCTGGTATAAATAATGGATCCTCAGAGCCACTCTTCAGTACACTCATTGACCTGTGGACTTTACAGAATAAGGATGGCCTTGCCACCAGTGGACTGCCCTGCTGCTACCAGTGGACTGCCCTGCTGCTACCAGGGGAATGCCCTGCTGCGACCAGAAATTTCCCTGCTGTCTGAGAAGGAAGACTGGACCTTCTTACTTTCATCCCAGGCTAACCTGAGTGCCACCAAGGGTCAGTTGGCGTACCCCCTGTTTGAGCTACAGGGTCAGAACAAGATCCAGAGGCTCCCATGCAACTGCCCAACTAGCCTGCTGCAACTGGATCTGCCTGGACCCGCAACTGGACCGCCTGAGCCCTGTTGCTGGCCTCTGTCTTGAGTGAGGCCTAATCCCCAAGAGGTGCCCCCCAGGTTCTGAACCCTTGGCTGGCATCAGAGTGCACTCCTCCCTGCCTAACTGTGGCCATACCAGAACTGACACAGCACAACGCAACTCAACATAGGACCTCCACTTGCAGCCCCTTGCAGCACCTGATCAGCGGCCTCATCGGAACCGACTCAGAGTGACGTAACTCAACACAAGTCCTCGCATCACAGCTCCTGATCGGTGGCCTCATGGGATGCACTGCCTTGCATCAAGGATATAATGTACAGTTAGTCTCTGTATTCAGCCCATGGTCCATTGTGACCGGCCTGAACTTGTGGCTTTGTCCCAGTTCAGTGCAACCAGATAACTGCAGCTGGCGGTTTGGGCTTCTAAGAGCTATTTTGTTTACCTAAAACTTTGAAATGACATATCTGATTGGATTTTTGTCGTTCTCGTATCATTGTATTTTTTTAAATGTACTCTATTTTTTTTAAGTTGGTGTGGGATTTTCCTTGCGATGTGTTTTCATTTTATTACTGTTTATGTGCTGCTTAAATACTTTACACATTGCCTGTAAGTTAAGCCTGACTGCTTTTGTGCCAAGCTACCAGAGGGTTAAGAACAGGTTAATATATTGACTTTTGCAGTTCACCCTGATAAGTACTGTAGTTGTTGCCTGATTGAGGCTTCTACTCCCCTCAACCCATAACCAAATTTCTTACAACCATTTTTCATTCTTTAGATTTTACCCTTTGAATTAATGATTGGTCTGTTCCCAATGAAAATCATTAAGAATTGCAGCTCAGTTGTTGGCTTTGGGTGCCACGTATTTTTGGACAACACACAAACACTATATATACCTGCAACCAGAAGGGTCTGATTAACCTAATGGTATATTACCCTTTGTAAATTGGCCCTTGGGGCAAAAAATTACAGATGAAAATATTGTTGCCTATTTTTTCTAACTTATTTTCAATGTTTTTGGATTTCAATGATTAGTTTCTTTGGAATAACTCTGAACGATCTATCAATCAATCAATCAATCATGTCACTTATAAAGCGCACTACATACCCGCGAGGGTCTCAAGGCGCTGGGGGAAGAGGGGGTGGTGCTGCTACTGATCGAAGAGCCAGGTCTTGAGGAGTCTTCTGAAGGCCAGTAGGTCTTGGGTCTGTCGGAGGTTGGTGGGGAGGGTGTTCCAGGTCTTGGTGGCGAGGTGGGAGAAGGATCTGCCGCCGGCGGTCGTTTTCCGGATGCGGGGGACTGTGGCGAGGGCGAGGCTGGTCGAGCGGAGCTGGCGGGTGGGGGTGTAGAAGCTGAGTCGTCTGTTGAGGTAGGCTGGTCCGGAGTTGTGGAGTGCTTTGTGTGCGTGGGTGAGGAGCTTGAAGGTTATCCTCTTGTTGACAGGGAGCCAGTGCAGGTCTCTCAGGTGGGGTGTGATGTGGCTGCGTCGGGGGATGTCGAGGATAAGACGTGCAGAGGCGTTCTGGATGCGTTGCAGCCGTCTCAGGAGCTTAGCCGTCGTTCCTGCGTAGAGGGCGTTTCCGTAGTCCAGCCTGCTGGTGACGAGGGCCTGGGTGACTGTTTTTCTTGTTTCGGTGGGGATCCACTTGAAGATCCTGCGGAGCATTCGGAGGATGTTGAAGCAGGATGAGGAAACGGCGTTGACCTGCTTAGTCATGGAGAGGGTGGGGTCGAGGATGACCCCTAGGTTGGTACGTGGTAGGTGGGTGGCGGGGCTGTTCCCAGTGATGTTGGCCACCAGGAGTCGTCCCAGGCTGAAGGGTTGGAACCAAGGATGAGGACCTCCGTCTTGTCCGAGTTCAGCTTCAGGCGGCTGTTCCTCATCCATTCGGCGACGGCCTTCATTCCTTCGTGAAGGTGGGCTTTGGCGGTGTGAGGGTCTTTGGTGAGGGAGAGGATCAGCTGGGTGTCGTCGGCGTAGGAGATGATGTTGAGGTTGTGCTGTCGGGCGACGTGGGTGAGGGGTGCCATGTAGATGTTGAACAGCGTTGGGCTGAGGGAGGAGCCTTGGGGTACGCCGCAGATGATCTTGGTGGCCTTGGATCGGAAGGGGCGAGGCGGACGCTTTGTGTTCTGCCGGAAAGGAAGGATGTGGTCCAGTCCAGGGCCTTCTCTTGGATCCCGGCGTTGTGAAGGCGTGTTCGTAGTGTGTGGGGGCAGACCGTTTCGAAGGCAGCTGATAGGTCCAGGAGGATGAGGGCTGCTGTTTCTCCGTTGTCTAGCAGGGTCCTGATGTCATCGGTGGCGGCGATGAGGGCGGTTTCGGTGCTGTGGTTGCTGCGGAAGCCGGACTGGGAAGGGTCCAGGATGTTGTTCTCCTCGAGGTAGCGGGTCAGTTGTTTGTTGACGATTTTCTCGGTGACCTTCGCGGGGAACGGGAGCAGAGAGATGGGTCGGAAGTTCTTGAGGTCCTTGGGGTCTGCCTTGGGTTTCTTGAGTAAGGCGGTGATCTCGGCGTGCTTCCAGCTTTCCGGGAAGGTTGCTGTCTCGAAGGAGATGTTGATTATTTTCCGGAGATGGGGCGCGATGGCTGTACTGGCTTTGTTGAAGATGTGGTGAGGGCACGGGTCTAGCGGTGAACCGGAGTGGATGGTGTTCATGATCTCGCTGGTGTCCTCGTCGTTGATGTTGGTCCAGGAGAGCAGGCGGTTGGTGGTTGTGGGGGCAGTGGTCTCGGTGGTTGCCGGGGCGGTCGTGGTGTTGAAGCTGTCGTGGATGTCGGCGATTTTGCGGTGGAAGAAGGTGGCCAGTGAGTCGCACAGGTCTCGCGACGGCTGGATGTCATTGGTGTTGGAGCTGGGGCTGGAGAGTTCCTTCACGATGTTGAAGAGCTCTTTGCTGTTGTGTGCGTTGTTGTCTAGGCGGTCTTTGAGTGAGGCCCTTTTGGCGGATCTGATGAGGTGATGGTGACTGCGGGTGGCGCTCTTGTGGGCGGCGTAGCTGTCCACTGTCCGTTCGTGGAGCCAGATCTTCTCCAGTTTTCGGCATGTTCGTTTGGAGGCCTGGAGGTCTTCGGTGAACCAGGTGGCTTTCTTGCTGGTGTGGCTGTTGGGCGGATTCTTGAGCGGGGCGAGGGTGTTGGCGCAGTCGTCGATCCACTGTCTGAGGTTGCGGGCGGCGGTGTCGGGGTCGGAGGGTTCGGCGGGTGGGCTCAGGGCGAGGGTTGTGGTTAGCTGGTCTTCCGTGACTCTGCTCCAGCAGCGGCGAGGCATTTGTTCGGTGCGGTGGTGCGTGGTGGGCTTCCTGTAGGTGAAGTGGATGCAGTGGTGGTCAGTCCAGTGGGGTTCGGAGGTGTGGTTGAAGGAGACGTGTGGGCTTGCGGAAAAGATGGAGTCGAGTGTGTGGCCGGCGGCGTGGGTGGGTGTAGTCACGAGCTGTCTGAGTCCGAGGGTGGCGAGGTTGTCGATCAGGGTGGTGGAGTTGGTGTCCTTGTTGTTCTCGAGGTGGAAGTTCAGGTCCCCGAGGAGGATGTAGTCCGTGGAGGCGATGGCGTGTGTGCTGACTGAAGTCAGCGATGGAATCGCTGAACTGTGGTCGGGGTCCGGGGGTTTGTAGATGAGGGTTCCTCTGAGGGTGGTGTTGGGATCGGTGTGGATCTGGAAGTGCATGTGTTCGGCGGTGCTGAGGGTGTCGTCGGTGTTGGTTGAGACTCTGAGGGTGTTCTACACAAATACACAAATGTGTCCTTGCTGAATTCTGAATTTTGTCTACTTTTCAGAAACGTATAGCTTTCTAGATTCACCTGCAGGTTTAACACCTGTTTCCATCAAAAAGAGCAATTAGGTAGAAATCATAAAAAAAAGGAAAATCGATAACCACGTGAAAAAATGCAAAAACTCTATAACAATATACATATTTTTTACAACTCTGCCTGTTCCTCAAGTTCAGAAGAGTGTTTTCTTAGCTTGAAACTTTTTTAATGACTCTTTTAGGAAAAAAATACACTTTCTAGCTCAATACTTTTTCCCAATTTAAAAAAAACAAAACAATTTTGCTATATTTTAGCTATTTTTTCAGTACCTTTAGAACCCCCAAAATGTGGGGAATCCGTTCCTAAATTTGGCCTTGATAAATGTTAAGTAAAGAAAGTTATGAAGGTGTAAGTGCGAACTTTCCAAAAACCAAAAAAAGGATTCACCACTGTGGGAAGAAGTAGGAAGACTTTGTAGTTAAGAGGTTCAAGCATCACAAATAAATGCATTAAACATGATACGACAACATTGATCTTAACTTCATGAGTACAAAATATGATAGACAATTTCATAGAGTGCTGAGATTGTTAAAGCTGTCTATGCATTCCTTAAATTTTGTTCTACTATGTGGCAGGTATGACTGAATATATGTAATTCTAAGCGTTATTTCTTAATTGTAACTCATGCATCACCTCAGACACTCCCTCATGCTCTACAGTTACATACAGAACAAGTTTATAGACATGATTTTGTGGTTTATATTTGAAAATGTACATTGTATTAAAATCCATGTATTTATGTGCATATGTGTAGCAAAGTTTGCACATTGGGCTTGCTTGGATATTAGACCTATTCCCGTTAAAGTGAAGGATGTGAAACGGTTATGACATCATTTTTTGATGACACAACATTATTGCAGTTAATTTAGCTAACTAGTCCTCCAACTGTTTTTTGGGTGTATTCCCTGCTTTATCGATGTTATTGATTCAACTGAGTGTGATTTGGGAGTTCAGCACTGGTTTGTCAGCACTATATAAAATTGATAAATAAGTGGTTTTCGGAAAGTACAAGAGATTGGGAAGTGCAGTTATTCCTGAGTGGTTTCCCTATGATTTTGGGCCTATAGAGCAGGATGTCCCATCGACCGCGCATGACATCTAGCTCCAATGGAGCTGCTCATTTCAAATAGGATGGTCTCAGAGATAATTTGGCAAAGCTTGCTACCAGATCTTTGCCCAGTATAGATTTAGAAGGCCTAACGTACAAAAATTACATTTGGAAAAAGTGCCTTTAAATTGCACACTGACTTTTTGCAAATGCAATCCGATTTTGCGAACCAACCTATGTATGAAGAAGTCGGTTCACAAAATACTGAATCAGAGGCAATGGCAGAATGACCTGTCTCATTATTATTAATCAAAGAGCTCGCAATTTTGCAACCCCATATAATAGTCTACAATCATCGGGATGGTGGCCTGCAAGGGACAGTCGACCCTTCCAGTGATTGCTTTCCACATGAAAATCCTTTTTTCTAAAGCAGCCTGAGTTCTTTAAAGGAATTCGGTCTGCTTTAACAAGAATTTTTTTTTTCTGTTTTGAAAAACATCAGTGAAAGCAGGCAGCAGGTCTAGAGTTTGTGGGGCCCGGGTGGAACAATAACAAGTGAAAGTCCTCTAAGATCTGCCATCATAGGAAGTGACATCACAAGAGGGACATCAGTTGAACAATAATTCTCTGTCATTGTTGAAGCAGTTTTGCAAGAAACTACTTACCTAGTGTAGACATAACTAAAATGGCTAAGAATATAACTAATAATCCTAATAATATAAGTACATATCTTTTAAAGTCCTGTTATATGGAAATACATTACATTAATCAAATGGCTGAAAAATCTAGGCCTAGGTCTCTCCAAAACTGATATGATTATAACAATGTTCACTAATTGTTTACAATTAAGGCATGGTTAAAATTCAAACTATACAGTGGGGCATCAAGTGACTCCTCAGTCCTCCATTTACACTAGTAAAGTTCAAGATAAGGCGAGGCTTAATGCGGCCTTGTAAATATTGTTACCCTTAACACCATTTTCTACATTAAAGGGGCGTGCACTGGGTGTTGCTGGGGGCATTCCCGGCAACACCCATGGCTTTTTGACACTGGTCCAGAATTATGATGAATCGTAACTGTGAGGCAGCGCCAAAAACGTACGCCTCCCCAGGGGAGGCATAAGGGAGGCACAACAAGAAGAAAAACCTTTATTTCTCCTTTTTGTTCCTTTTTCTATGTGTCCTGCTTTCTGCAGCATACATAGAAAAAGCTTCTTGTGATTGTTTTTGTGCAGGAAGGTTTCCCTTCCTGCACAAAAACAACCATCTTGCAACACAGGTACCCTTGCACCATGGAGCAAAGGTGCCTACGTTGGCGCAAGGCAGCCCATTTGTGCCAGTGCAGGGGAAAAGGACAAGAATGTTCCATATCTGATAGATATGGCACATTCCTGCCCCTTTCTTTTGCTGTAGGGCAGTGCAGCCGGAAGGCCTGTGGCACTGCACTGCGGCAAAATCTTGTAACTAAGGCCCATAAAGAATAGATGGGTAAAACGGAAAACAGTTTGTGGCCAGGGAAAAAAGACTGCCAAAGCTATACTGGGAGCCAGTCACTACAGAGATACATTAAAGCAACAAAACAAAAAGGGCTTACTACAGTAGAATCTTTGCAGTTTACAGCTATATGGAAAGGAAGTGTAGCAAAGGGGAAAAGGTAGGTTGGGGAGGTGGTGCTTGACTTAATACACTAAATTAGTACCAGATACTTACAGTTTAAAAACAATTAAGTGCCTGATTTAGATCTTGGCCGACAAATTACTCCGTCACAACGGCGGTGATATATCCTATTGGATTTATATTTTGGTGGAGGGATATCCGTCACCATGGTGATGGAGTAACCCGTCCGCCAATATCTAAATCAGGCCTTAAGTGGCATGTCCCTAATATCTGAGAAGACCAAGTTGCAAAGGGATGAGAACCATGCAGCTCAACTCATATTTAGCTTAGGAAGTAATACCCAAATTGTGCCTGCCCTCAGGAAAATCCATTGGATTTTGGTTAAAGGGATAATTGAATGCACGACCATTTCCATCAGTGACAAGTCACTCCAATCCCTCCCCAGCTACCTAACCAAACACGTTTGGTCTTCCAACCTTCAATGCAAGATCTGCCTCCCAGAACCTACTGAGAACCTACTGGAATAAGCTCAGCATTTAGCAGATCATTCCATGTGCATTGATGTACTCTATGGAATGCCCCGTTGATTCTCAGCTGCCCTCCTCCTCCACATCCCCCATCTCCTGTACAGTCCCCTTTTTCTCTTCACCTCCCACAAGAGGCCAATTCTAGCTGTGCTCCTAAAAAGCTGCCATTTCCCCAGGCTTTGCTGTCACTACCTGAGGTTTGGGATTATTTGTAGTGGGAGGAGGCGCACATCATACTCTGCTTGTCCTAGAAGTGTACAAGCCACTTAAAGCACAAGCCAGGCTCGAGCCAGATGCCAGGCTTTGGCTCAGTTCAAGGTTCTCTTGGCACCTCAAGGCCAAAATGAGCTGAGATTTCATATGCCCCCGCTCTGACCTCATGTACAAAGTTAAAAACAAAGCATTATCATTTGAGGTAAAAATGAGGGAAAAATAGATATCCATGTAATGACTGCTTTCTGCAAATTTAAATCTGAAAATCTGAGATTAATCCCATCTTGTCTAATGAACCAAATTGTGTGATCTTAAGCAAATATTTTGTTTCACCAATCCCACCTTTTCTTCATTATCTCTCAATGACCTATAATGTAACTTATTAGTGCCAAAGATTCCGCATGTAAAAAAAATGCATTCTTTTAATTTTGAAGAGAATTTATCATATTTTATGTGATGTTTGTTGCATAATTAACGTGGCAAATATTTCTAGGGCATGGCTTGAGTACGGGCTCTTAGAGCTGAGCCAGATCCCTGGCTCATTCTCTGGCTCGGCTTTCCCCATTAATTTGTTGGTTCGCCCACCTCTAGCTTGCCCAGGCTGGCACATTGTCATAGCACACATGAAAAGGAGCTAGCTGGCTTTTCAAGCACATTCAGACTGACTCTGTGCACACCAACCTTTTGGGCTGTGCACTGGTGGCCAAAACAGCCCAAGCAAGGAGCCTGGTGTATCCACAGTTAGCAAACAAATCATCTCATCAAGTGGCCCGCCATAGGCCCGTCAGACAACTGTGGATTCTCTACCTTTCCCACCTGAATCTAGCCCCTTCCTTGGGGCTCGCAGCACTTAAGTCTTGCAGGGTGGACTACTGTCCATCATCACTTTACAGGACCCTTTGCACACACAAAGATATCTTTGTTGGGTATTGGGGGACTTAGTCAAAAAAATATTTTTTTAATGTTTCATTCCATAACCACCTGTTCTAAATCAATCACTTTTACAGCACATAGCTAGGGTGGCTGGACATGGTGCTAATTGTGTATGATTAATATGACATACTATATTTGTGATCCAATACCTTTATAACCTTCTGGAGTAAGCTTTGACTACTTGCTATTGCCACCTTTGGAAAGACATGTTTCTAAAAGAAATGACTCTTATTCAAATTAAATGAAACATCAATTATAAACAACAGTATCCTCCGCAGATGCTGCCAATTAATCACCTATTGCTGCGACTCAAAGAAAAGGTCTCACAATATACTTCTTCATTTTTCCTTTTACAGAAAAATATATTGGGGCATTCATGAAAAAGTTAGCTAAGAAATGTCAGAAAAAGGGAAACGTTTGGAACCTGCTGAAGGTTTCTTGAGCAGATAAACAGCCACTGCTTCCTTTGTTTTTGCATAGGTAGGAACTTATGATTGGAGCAACGCATAGTGGCCTGCTGAAATTGGCCCATCGCCCACCCCAACAGACCACGCCTGCAACCTCGGCATCATCCTGGACAGCAAGCTATCCTTGAAGAAACAGATAAACGCAATCTCATCCACCTGCTTCCACACCCTACTTATGCTACGCAAGATCTTCAGGTGGCTCCCAGTCGACACCAGAAGGACCATCACCCAGGTCCTTGTCACCAGCAGGCTCGACTACGGGAACACACTCTACGTAGGAATCACAGCACACCTACTGAAAAGGCTACAGACAATACAAACCTCAGCAGCAAGACTCACCATTGACCTCCCCAAACGAACCCACATCACTCCGCACCTCAAGAAGCTAAAGTGGCTCCCGATCCTGAAGATTTGCCAGTTCACGGTGCTGACCCACACATATGAAGAATTGCACAACGAAGGACCGTCATACATCAACAAATGCAGGACCTTCCACCAACTTACCAGACAGCTGGGATCCGCCTCTCTCTTCTTCGCAGACACCCCCCGGAACCACTGAAGCAACAGTGGAGGAGGCGCCTTCTCACACCTGGTGGTCAAAGCTTGGAATGACCTTCACCTGCACCTCAGGGCTGCCTCATTGCTCTAGGAATTCAGGAAGGGACTAAAAACCTGACTGCTTAAATGAACAGAACACTACAAAGCAGCTAGCAACTCCAGTGTCTTGAGACCCTCACAGGCAGGGGTGGTTCCTTTTTGAAGGCAGAAGAGTGTTGCCCCCACCTGCTGCGAGCACAGTAGGTAAACACACATTAATAAAATGGTAATAAATATAATTTTATTATAATTTGTTGCAGGCTCGCGTTGTTAGTGCAAGGGCAGGGGGCGGGGCAGCCCCGCCAGTGTGCATGTTGGATTGGCCTGCAGTCTACAGCCGGACAATCGGACATGCACACTTCAGAGCCAGCAATACCAGCACTGCAAAACAGCCAAGGGATTGCAGGCACAGGATCCCAGCCTCGAAATGAGTGCTGGGTTAGCCTACTCCAACCAATCCTGCAGCTGATTGGTTGGATTTGCGTTGCACAAGGAGAGAAGTCCTTCCATTTCTTGTTGCAGTCACCAGGATCCCCCACGAAGAACAACTAGGAACAGCTAAGAGCTCAAGCTAGAAAAAAAGGTGGAATTTAATTTCCAATTCGCTTTAATTGATGTGGCGGATAGTTAAGTGTGAGAAAGTTATGTCTTGCCTGGAAACAGAGAGTATCTATGTTACTTTCTCAAAGTACTCGTCCGTCGGCTGACCTCGTCCCAAGACAGCTGCTCTGCATTTCCGCCCATCTAGCAGGACTGCCCGCCACCACCTGCTGTCGAGGAGCTGTACTTGAATCAAAATGTGAAGAGTCCCTTCGTTAGCAGGCACGCGGTGCCGCAATTTCACTTGATATGGGCTAGCAAGTGCAACATATAAGGTGAGTTTTTGGGCATTGCGCTCCACCATATTTTAATGTTGCCAGCTGCTCACAGGTGACTTGCCCCGCTTTATAAAACCTGATTGATTGATTGAGTACGATATTGCAACAACAGTTCAGGCAGGAGCTATAATCTCTAGATCTCTGGTCATGACATGTGCAAGAAAGGGTCCAAGTGGAAGTGAGATTTAATAGAAAGGTCAAGTGGAGGAATGGAGTACACAGCAGAAACTTTGAGGATGGTTCAAGTTCATAACCCTTTGTGAAGAATGACACATGTACCTCAAAACTAAGACATTTTTAAAAAACATTTTTGACATGGAAAATAAAGAGATAGGAAATTGCAAACTCCAGTTGAAGGCTCAATGGACTTAGCATGACACGCTGGTTCAACAGCATTTTTCCTCCCCTCCAGCCACTTTAATTTTTGGGGATTTTGTGCATGTACATCAACCTCTTACCTCCATGCTCTACATTTCACGTAATTTCTGGCCCAACCTATTTCCTACACTTGCTGGTTCAGCCGGCTCTTATTTCCACTTCTTGCCTGCATTATCTCTTCTTCACCTCTCATCTCTCCCCAATCATCATGCCTTCTCTTTCTGGTTCTGCCCCTCCTACATTCATGTTGTTATGTGTATTTGAAAAGCGCACTATCACCAGTGAGGGTATCCTGTCACTGAGCCGGTGTGTGTGCCAAATCATGCCTAGGGAAGGTTGGTTAATTGAAAATCCAGGTCTTCAGCTTCTTGTCAAATTCAAGAAGAGAGGAGGAGGCTCTGATGTGGAGTGGGAGGCTGTTCCACCCTGTAAGAGTGATGTAAGCGAACGCCTGTATTCCTGATTTTTTCTCTGTGTAGTTTCATGTGCATCTGGGGCACTCCCAATTAGACAAATCATACAAAAAGTTGCAAATATATTACAGTGCATCCAGTATAGATTCATTATTGATTGTACATACAAAGCTCAATTCAAAATACAAAAGTTGAAGATTATATTACAAGTATAGTACAAAGAAAAGGTATTACACCATTAATCAGGAACTACGAGATGCAACCCAATATAGCAGGAATATACAAAGCTTATACAGTTTTACAATGTACATGTAAATCAGACAAAAGTTGGAAGACAAATAGAAAAGAGATTAATCTTTTCCTATATTATGTCCGATCAAAGTGCACAGCCAACACGTGTTTCTTCTACTAGACTTCCTCAGGGCTGGTGAAACACAACAGATTAATGCCAAAATGTAATCATCAATTATTAAAATTCCAAAAATATTGGGAAAGAAGAAAAACAAGAAAATTAAGAAGATAAGATGGAGAGTGCACCACCATCACTGTCACCCTAGATCTGTATGATCAGAGAAAAACTGTGCATAGTGCTTAAAGAAAAAGATCACCCTGTCTCTCACCTTCTCCTTCCTCAACATTTTTTGCTGGTTCTGCTCCTTTTACATCAACTCCTCCCTTGTCACTCTCTGCTTTCTGGTCAGCTCAATGTCCTTCGGAAACTAGAGCCCCAAATGAGCAGCGCCTTCACAGAAAGACATGTGGCCTATTGGTTACAGCTGCCCACCATGCATCACGGAGAGCAAGGCTTGAATCCTAGCCTAGGATCAGCATCCTGTGAATCCAGGCTGGAGAAATAATATGTAGTCTGGGTCTGTTGTAAAGTGCTCTTGTGGCCATGGCCACGGTTGTGCTATGTAAAACTGCCAAAACCACAATGTGGACCCTGCCTGTCACCCAGACTCTAGTCTTATCCTCCAAGAATTGAAGACAAAACATTAAGCTTTAATGTCAGAAAGAGATACCCATGTAGTGGCTGAATTGCACAGTGAGAATCTGGAAAATCTAGGATCAATCCTGGATTCCCTGCTTGACCAAATTGTGTGATCCTAGACAAATGCTTTATTGCACTACTATACATTTTACTCATTATCACACATCAGTGCACTTTCAAATATGTGAGTTAATGTTTGTGCACTATACAGACACTTCTTGTGTGTTGTATTGTATTGTAATTGCATTTATCTAGCGGTTACTACCCCTGACAAGATGCTGAAGTGCTTTTCGGCACGTAGCACGCTACTCAGGAGCGCAAAAGGTTTAGTGGTGAATTAGTATAGGGAAATATGAAATTAATTTGAGCGGTGGATATGTGAGTCTGTTAGTTGGATTGAAAATGAGAGTGGAGGGGTTAGAAGAAGGAAGCATCTAGAAAGTGGTTTTGTTTGGAGATCATTGCAATAGGAGGAGGTTTGGGATGACTAAAGGAGAGGTGGAAGGGGGAAGAGTCTCTAGAAGTGGATTAGGGAGAAAGATGAGGTATTGGATGAGTCTTGAAGGGATACATGAGGGAAGGGTTTTAGAAAGGTTTGTTTGGGAGATCTGAATAGTAAAAGAGGTTTGAGATGATGCAAGGAGCAGTAGAGGAGGGACGAGTCTAGAAAGGATTATTTTGGGAATCATAGTAGTAGAATGGGATTTGGGATGAGTCAGAAAGTGGAGGTAGAGGATATATTGAGAGAGGTATAGGGTGAGAAATAAGGTAGTGCATTGGAGATGCTGAATTAGGAGTAAAGTAATAGGGTGAGATGTAGGGTAGGGCATTGGGGATGCTGAATTAGGAGTAAAGTAGTCTACAGATAATCAATAAACAGGTGCACAATAACACACTGTTGCTGAAAACAGGGAATAATAATTAGAGGGAACACTTATTAGGAGCAGTGATTAGTCTACTGAAAAATGGACCCCCTGTGCAATCACATACACATAGAAAGAGCAGCGTTCGCCCAGATGTCACAATTCATTGATGAGAATGCCATACTTTCAGACTTCCAAACAGGATTTCATCCGGGAAGAGGCACAGAATCTGCTCTCCTTGCCATCTGGGATGACCTGAAGAACACAGTTGACCGCAACGGGGTTGCTGCACTACTCCTCTTGGACCTCTCAGGTGCTTTTGACACGGCTGACCATGACACTCTGATACAAAGACTCTACAAAGCCAGCATAGAGGGGACTGCTTTAGACTGGATCACGTCCTACCTTCAAAACAGAGCTAATTTCATCCATACCCCACCTTTCTCATCCAAACCGTACTCCACAAAAGCTGGGGTCCCTCAAGGCTCTATCATCTCGCCCATGCTTTTCAACATCTACATGAAGTCATTACCAGTACTGATCAATCAATTTCAACTCACGTACTACAACTATGCAGATGACACGCAAATACTCCTTCAACTGGAATGCCCCAAAGACATTGAAAACTCGCCAATTTTCAAGTTGTCTCAGAGCCGTGGATCAATGGATGACTTGGAGCCATCTCAAATTGAATGCTTCCAAAACAGAAATTCTCACGTGTGGCGATTGGAAACATTATGACCCGCTTGCCGCCTGGCCTGATGAACTGGGATCACCGCCTAAAGTATCGAAGAAAGTAAGAAATCTCAGAATGACCATGGACTCCAGGCTATCAATGAATGCCCAAGTAGACAAATCAGCAAGATCAAGCATTGTTTCTATAAAAACTCTGAGACGAATCTTCGCCCATTTGGGATTTCCACACAAGGTCCAAGCTACCATCTCCCTTGTTCTGTCCAAACTCGATTACGCCAATAGCCTCTACCACGGATCACCTTTAGCGACTATGAAAAGACTACAAAGGATCCAGAACTCGGCTGCCAGACTACTCTTGCATATCATACCGCGAGACCACATCTCCCCTGCCTTGAAAGCCCTGCATTGGTTACCGGTTGCCAGGAGATCCATGTTCAAGCTGCTTTGTATCACCCACAAAGCCATACATGGAATGGGACCGCTCTTCATCAGGAATAAAATCACCAAACACATTCATCATAGGAACCTCCGCTCTAGAGTGGCATCTCGCCTCAGAATCCCAAGATACAAGAAAAAAAACATGGTTGGCACATCCTTCTCTGTTCAAGCAGCCAAAATATGGAACTCTTTACCCCCAACATAAGATCCACGACAACCACCTTATCTTCAGAAAACTACTCAAGAATTGGCTCTTCCCCACATAGGCACCATACGCAAACAGAAATATACAGCATATCCCTCTGTATATAAGCATTTATTTGTACTATAGATATGTACCTATATATGTGTATTGCTTTGTATAAACATGTGGAATAATTATGTTTTAAAAAAAAAAATACATTTTTAAGTACAACACTTGAAAACCAGAGTTTATCGAATGCATCTTTAATCTACTTATACTTACTTCCTTTATGCATCTATATACCTTCCATGTACTTGGATCTATATATTTATTATTTTCCTCCAAAAAGAAAAAGCATATTCAATGCACTACCCTATTTCTCACCTGATACCTTTATCAATATCTTTAATCTACATATACTTACTTCCTTTATGCATCTATAACCTTTCCATGTACTTATGGATCTATATATTTATTACTTTCTTCTGAGTCAGCATATCTAATGCACTACCCTATTTCTCACCCTATACCTCTCTCAATATATCTTCTACCTCAACTCTCTGACTCATCTCAAACCTCTTTCTACTACTCTTTCCAATGCATTAGCCTATTTCTCACCCTATACCTCTATCAATATATCCATTACCTCCACTCTCTCATTCATCCCTAACCCCATACCCCTACTATGATCCCCAAATTAACTCTTTCTAGACTCTTCCCTACTTTTCCCCTCCTTGCACCATCTGACACCTCTTTTACTATACTGACCCCCAAAACAAGCCTTTCTAAACTCTTCCCTCTGACTCTTCCCCTCCACATCCCTTTTTACTCATCTCAAGCCTCCCACTACTGCTATGACCTCCAAACAAAAAAAGAAAAGAAAATCCTTCACTCTTCTATCCCTCCACTATCCTTTTCAATCAAAATAACAGACTAACATGTCCACTTCTCAAATTTCATATTTCACTATACTCATTCACCACTAATCCTTTATGGGTTCCAGAGTAGCGTGCTACTCGCCGAAAAAAGCGCTTCAACACCTCATTAGGGGTAGCAAGCACTATATAGATGCAAACCTTTTTTCCCTCTTCTATTCCTCCGCTATCCTTCTCAATCCAAATAACTGACTAATATCCACTACTCAAATTATTTTTTTATTTCACTATACTAATTCACCACTAATCCTTTATGGGTTCCGGAGTAGTGTGCTACTCACCGAAAAAGCGCTTCAACACCCCATCAGGGGTAACAAGCGCTATATATATATATATATATATATATATATATATATATATATATATGCAAACCTTTGTCCCTCTTCTATCCCTCTGCTACCCTTCTCAATCCAAATAACTGACTAACATATCCACCACTCCAATTACTTTCATATTTCACAATACTAATTCAACACTAATCCTTTAATGGGTTCCGGTGTAGCGTGCTACTCGCCAAAAAAAGTGCTTCAACACCCCATCAGGGGTAACAAGCGCTATATACATGTAAACCTTTTTTCCCTCTTCTATCCCTCCGCTGTCCTTCTCAATCCAAATAACTGACTAATACCCACCACTCAAATTACTTTCATATTTCACTATACTAATTCACCACTAATCCTTATGGGTTCCGGAGTAGCGTGCTACTCGCCAAGAAAGTGCTTCAACACCCCATTAGGGGGAACAAGCGCTATATAAATCCAAACCTTTTTTCCCTCTTCTATCCCAACGCTATCCTTCTCAATCCAAATAACTGACTAATATCCACCACTAAAATGACTTTCATATTTCTCTATACTAATTCACCACTAATCCTTTATGGGTTCCGGAGTAGCGTGCTACTCGCCGAAAAAGCGCTTTGGCGCCTCGTCAGGGGTAGTATGCGCTATATAAATGCAATTACAATCCAATCCAATACAATCCATACTGATCTCTCACTTTAGGCAAAGCTTCCAATGCTTTCATACAGTTTTAATATGGCCAAAATTGCACAGCTTCAGCCAAGCAGCACTTCAGAACACCTTCACTTTTCCCTTCAATACAACATAAAGGGGCTAGTAATTCCAGTAATGTTGCTTGTGGGGGACACGTACTCCAAGCATATCATCTCAAGAAGAGGCCATGCCCCAATGGGAGGTAAAAGTACAGATGTTGTAACTCATGATACTGCAAATAAAGCTTATTTGTCTCTCCCCCACAAAACAAAACTATTTGCGGTGCTGCCCACCCGACTCCTGCCATCACTTCACACATGATAGACGTAGCTCCCCTACTCACCTCTGCCCTGCTACCATAGCTTCCTCCACCAATACGTTAGCTTTCACAATACTATCCCCACACCCACCCTGTTAGAAGGTGGTTCTGACACTATGGGCCGCCCGGATTTTTCGCTTTTTGAGCACCTATGTGTTGAGTTTTTACTGTGGGGAAGCCTCATAAATTGGGACTTATCCACAGTGAACTCAGGATGAAAGAGACTGCATGTGGATTTGACTGGTGTCCCCCTAGCTTGACTAGGGCGCTGCGCAGCAGCTGGAGTAAGGGGCACCGAACTGGTTACATGCAGACACCTGTGTAGAAGAGATTATGGTTTAAATGTAAACTGTATTGATATGACCGCGCTATGTTGATTATCATGTGCTAGCGGGATGGTGCTTTCCAGGAAATGATTGCATACAAATGTTCTAAGCCATATTGTACACCTTTGAACCCTAACACTACACGCACTACACCTGCATGAGGAGGGTGTCTCCTCAAGAGATAGGGACAGCAACTGATACCTACATCACAGGTGGGGGTGTAGG
This sequence comes from Calotriton arnoldi, assembly GCA_963921515.1. Taxonomy (NCBI): domain Eukaryota; kingdom Metazoa; phylum Chordata; class Amphibia; order Caudata; family Salamandridae; genus Calotriton; species Calotriton arnoldi. Next base: position 53,799 of record CAWUFW010018656.1, on the reverse strand, counting down.
GGTGGATTGACCTTGTGGGGGACAGGAGATTCTCGTGCTTTTTAAGGGCAGGGAGGGTTTCCACAGAAGGGGCCCCAGGTATCCTTCCCCCGCTGAAAGTTTACTTGCCATTGGCGCAGGCCAAAACCACTGGAAGGGTGGGGCAGGATGTTTCTTTACCCCGGGTAGTAACACCCCAGGGGTTCCCATGGTGGGGGACCCCCAGGAACTTTTCCCATGGTGGGAGGCGGGTGTGGTAGAGTTGGGTGTCCGGCAGGCCCCTACGTTAACTGGTGGGGAGGTGAGCGACCCAGGGGTGGCCCCTGGTAGTGGGTGGCCCCAAAGGAGGGTAGTTCTTGAGTGATGGTGTGTAGTGGTAGCCCCTAGGTACCCTAGGTGGGCTAGGTAACTGATCCAGTGGAGATCTGAGTGGGGGTGATGTACTCCCTGGTTTCCAGGTGAAGGGTTAGTGGCGGACCCTGAGGTGTCAGGGTCCGGTGAGTGGTTACCCCGGGGTGGCCCATGGTGATGGGTGGCCCCAAAGGAGGGGTAGTTGTCGAGCTGGGATGTCACCCTGGAGCTAGTGTGGTGAGCCTGAGGTGGTGGCTGGGGCGATGCCTGGCCAGGTGACCAGTCAGGTAGGTCCTAGGGGACTTGTATCCCAGGACCGGAAGCATGAGGGTGTTCCCTAGCTCGAGGCAGGAGGTGGACTTCTGCAAGGTAGCACCACCCTGAACACAGGTGGGGCCTATCTTAAGTGAAGGGACCCTGTGTTTCGCAAAGGGGTGGTGCAGGCCTAGCCGGGATCTTTAGGGTCCCTGGCTTGGGGTGGTAGTACTACCCTGAAGGCAGGTGGGGCCTATCTTAAGTGAAGGGACCCTGCTCTTCATAAGGGGTGGTGCAGGCCATCCAGGGACCATGTAGGTCCCTGGGCGGTCTCCCAAGGCGCTGCTGGGAGACCGGGGAGAGCCATGAGAGGTGGGCCTGGGTCTAGCTAACTCGGGGCCCACAGGCTCTCTAAGGGTACTCTGGGAGGAGAGCGCGCCTCTCGGAGGGAAGGGTGCATAGGCCCTGTTCTCGCAGCGGAGAACAAGGAAGGGGTCTGGTTCCCAGGGTAGTTTCCGTGTGGAGCTACTGACGGGGGGAATGAGCTGTAGGATGTCTGACGAGGCCCCCTCAGTGTTCCTCCCTGGCACTGCCAGTGTGGTAGTGAGGCCGGTCTGAGGTCCTATCAGGGAGCCAGGCCAGTGGCCAAAGGGTGCTTTTCTGTGTGGGGAAAGCACGAGTGGCTGTGCTTTCTTTAGGGAAGCCAGTCGTCCCGAAAGGGTGGTGGCAGCAGAATGACCTCAGCGGCAGGCTGAGGGTGAGGGTCCAGAGAGGTTGCATCTTTGGGGTGCAAGGACCAAACGGAGAGAGGGTACTGGTTGGAACAAACTCCAGAAGGGAGACCAGCTAGTGACCCAGGGGATGGGATGTAGACCTGTCCCGGAAGACCGCAACGGTGCTGAGGCACTGGACCCTTGTCCAGAGAAGGGGTAGGCATAGTGTTGCATGCCCAAGGGCAAAGGTGGGCCTAGTGAGGCCAAGTCCATGTAGACCATGAGTGACCTAGAGGTATCTAACCTAGAGCCCGGAGGGTTCTTAGGGTAGTCTGGGATCCCTGTCATGGGTGGAGATTTCATGGATGGGAGGAGTAGGTGGTCTGAGCGGATAACTGGTGAGTAAGGGGGTCTGGTCAGAACCCCTTATAACTAGTTATCGCTGACTACGGGAAGAGTACCCATGTAGGGTGGCTACTTCTTCCCTGTAGGAATCAGCTGGGCGTGGCGTGTGTTAGAAGGTGGTTCTGACACTATGGGCCGCCCAGATTTTTCGCTTTTTGAGCACCTATGTGTTGAGTTTTTACTGTGGGGAAGCCTCATAAATTGGGACTCATCCACAGTGAACTCAGGATGAAAGAGACTGCATATGGATTTGACTGGTGTCCCCCTAGCTTGACTAGGCCGCTGCGCAGCAGCTGGAGTAAGGGGCACCGAACTGGTTACATGCAGACACCTGTGTACAGGCGTGTGCACACGTGTAGGGGCTGCGCAGGGGAGATTCTTAGCGTGCGCAGTCCAGGAGCAGCTACAAAGTGAATGGTGTGGCAGGACTTATGCAGAATTGGGTGGTGACACGGAATAGGCTTTATACAGTGGGAAGAAACATGCCAGGGAAAGTCAGTGTGCTTTACAGTGTTATTCCTTTATTTTCTTATGAGGATAGGGAGCACATGGGCTAGTTTTACTTTCCTAGGGCCTACAAATTCCAGACACGCACCAAAGTCCACTGTAACTTATGTGAGAAGAAGTATTTTGCAGAGTCCAGAGTCATATTTGTACTGCTTTTGGGTCATCCAGAAATGTTACATCTCTCTGAGTCAGATCATAACCAGGGCCTGGCTGGGGGTTGACCTCAGCAGGCTGGATTGATGACCTTTCCTTCCCAGAGCGAAGACCTCCTTTCCACGAAGGGAAGATAGGCGGAGCTACAGGCTCATCCATCAGCAGCTATCACTGGGTGCGAGGCACCAGGCTGCACCAAGGAGGGAAGGGCTCTGGTTTCAGAGACCATGTGGCCAGAGACCCTGGACGACGCCATTTTGAACCAGCCCAGAGGCTGGACAAGAAGGAGGGGGCAGGGGCAGGGAAGTGATGTGGCGCTGTTGGATAGGACCAACAGAGACTTCCTGCCAGCCCCCTACTCAGTTTTTAAAAAGTACTGGAACAGGAAGAGAAGCTCTCTCTGGGGTGTGGTCTGCGGAGGCTGAGGGTGCTGGAGCCTGGCGCAATGGGCAGTTGGAAGGAGGAACCCCCTGACTGTCCCCCTGGGCCCTACCAGCACCAGAAGAAGAGCCCAGGACCAGTGCGCAGAAGCCGGGGCCTCTGCGCAGGGAGAAGAGAGGCCCAGGAGGAGAGCCAGGTGAAAGGCTGGCGCAGGGAGCCAGTGAAGACAGCTCCCTGCCGAATCCCCCCTCTCAGAGACCCCGAGGGCAAAGGAGAGTGTTCCCAGTGGCTGGGGCTGGCCACCAGGAGCGAAAGGACACAAAAATGGGGCAGATAGGACCCCCAGAGGCTGAGTTATGGCCCCCAGAAGGTGAGCGACCTTTGACCCCCACGAAGAGGAGGTCGGGGGCCCGGGAGCCCATCCCCGGGCCCCGAAGCAAAGCCGGGGAGCGCCGTCGCACTCCCCGTGAAGATTGTGCCCTCCGGGGTGCCAGGAGTCCACCCTGGCCCCCGGCGAAGAAAAGGAAGTCGGGGGAGCGCCGTCGCGCCTCCCGCGAAAATGAGCCCGAAGTCAAGTCGGGGAGCGCCGTCGCGCTCCCCGTGAAGATTTCCCCAGCGGGGGGCCAGGAGCCCATCCTGGCCCCCGCCGGCTCAGGTAGCCAAGGAGCGCCGTCGCGCTCCCCGGGACGAAGAGGCGGGGCCCGGGACCCCATCTCCGGGCCCCGAAGAGTCCGGGATGGGGGAGCGCCATCGCGCCCCCTGAAGATGTCCGGGGGCCCGGGACCCCATCTCCGGGCCCCGGTGTGCGAGGAAGGAGGGGGAGTGCCGTCGCACTCCCCGAGGTCCGGGGAGAAGAGGCGTGTCCGCCCGCAGGAGCGGGCAGACCAAAGAGTCGTGCCGGCTCCCGCGGCAGCACGCGAGGGTGCGGGCCGAGCGGGAGCCGGCGGGGGCAGCCGGGGTGGGCTCCCCAGGCTGCCCTCCAACCCCAAGGCAAGCGGGGTCCCGGGTGGGACCGGGCCCCCGAACCAGACCCACGGAGCGGCATGGGGCCCGGGTGGGACCGGGCCCCCGAAAATGTGCAGAGCGGCCGGGGGTAGGCTCCCCGAGCCGCATTCCCTTACCTGGGGGTCCGGGTGGGGCCGGGCCCCCCACCGAGCCCGTGAAGAAGCAGCGGAAGGCCGCCAGCAGCATCGCGGCTCTCCCCGGCACAGCGGGAGAGCCGCTAATATAATATGCGGAAGGCGGAGCACGAAGCGCCCCATAATGCCTTGCTAGGCATTTCGGAATCGAGTGTTTTGGTGCTTTTGGTTGCCCCAGGAGGACGGGGTCACCACCAACTTGGCGCAGGGGTGCTGGGGGAGCTGCTGGAGAAGCGCAGTCTCCCCCCAGCACGAAGAAAAGTCCCTCCCTAAGTTTCCTAGGGAGTTCATAAGGATAACCCCTCAAGGGCTCAACCTGCTTTAATACACCTTCTGGGCTGGAACTTTTGTTCTACAGCTGAGGGTGTATTGCGAAGTGCTTCATGGAGTGAAGGGCTGAGTTGGGGATGTCTGGAGAAGGGCATCTCCTGGAGGTGAAGAGGTGTAATTGCACCAGAACTGCATTTACTCACGGTTATTCCTTTTTAGAGGGACTGAAGGTCACATATGTAATGTGAAGGTACCAGTATAAGGTGATGTCATAAGCAAAGTGGGTTATGTTGCCAGACACTCCTGCTAGGGTGTCTGGCTGTATATGCGTAATCCTATGATTTCATCTGTGATGCCTTTAGGGGCTGTAATTGCAATGCATTCTAATGATCCACAAAGGTGCTGAGTACTGTCATTCTAAAGTGTGCGTAAACATGTATTCTTGCTGCTGCGCTTAAGTGAGGAACAACCCAGACTGTTAGCCCTGAATATGTAGGGGTGCATACTGTATGGTCAATATAAGATGCTCAGTCAGGGTTATGTGTCACTAGGGCAGGTGAACCTATTTTTAATGCGTGTTGAGGTAATGGGGTGGGTCGCCACTGGGATGGTGCCAGTGCGCAGGGCCCTCGCTCCAGGTTATGCTCAACACACTGCATTAGGGGGCAAGATGAGGTGCATACATGGGAGTGGTGGTACTAGACCCCACCCCCCTTTTGGGAGGGGTGGAGATGTTACGCAATGTCACAAAGTAATTCCAACAGCTTATGTATATTTGTAAATTGGTGCATAGTATTGAGTAGTGTGTGTGTTTAATAAATGTACTCTTACTTTTATAAAGCAAAGTACAGGCTGGACAATCAATTATTGAGTGTTATTTCTGCGCACCTGCAAATGGCGATTACTAGCCCACACCACCTCCCTTGAGTAAAGCCTCAGACTGCTCTGCAACGCTACCCTCTGAGAGTCAGGCGCTACAATTGGGTGTTTGGTTCCCAGTGAAGGACAAATGTAGTCATGTTATTTGTGCAGGCCACACAGATACTGCCTCGTTTTCCAACACACCCACAGCAATCATCTCCACACACCAAACATCAGTCTTCAGCTCTCCCAGTGTACAAATCTCTACTAAGAGATTGCACACTTTGTATGCCTGCACCGCTCTACCAAAATGCATCGTGGTAGATGAAGTTCAAGGCAGTCTGTAAACTCAATTAAGCTGTACTTGGTGACAAATTCAAGTGCAACCAGTTGTAGACATCTTTCAACATATAAATGTTTTATACTTTTGTTAGTTGTCAGAAGACAGCAGTCTTATGGGATTGCGCAATTTGCTGCTTTCAGTTTTCTCTGGTCAAATATTTAAAGCTCATACTGTTGGCTCAGAAAACCTCCACCAGCTCTTTTAGCGGGTAGGAGCTTGACTGACATTCAAACAGAAGGACTGCATGCCTACACCAGTCATCATAAATGCAGCTTGACAGATGTAGTTCGTTGTTCAAAGCAATCTGTTAGCTGATACATTTTGCAGTATTCATTAACCAATTCAAGACCTGGTTGTGCTGCACGCCTCCCGACATACATGCATGTGTCCATCAGAAGAGAATAGTCTAGATTGGGGTTCATGAGTTGTCATCTTACGTTCCTGCGGTCAAAGACTCAGCAAAGTGCAGGTGCTTATCACTGGCCCAGACAATCACCACCAGCTCCTCCTGCCGCATGCTTTGCATTTTTTCCTGTCTACTCCCCATTCATCGTAAATGAATGTTTCCTTTATTTTTGATTATATACATGTAGGTCGTATTGTTTTGATAGCACAACAAATAGTTCATATCAGTGGTTTGATTTATGCAGATATTAAGTTTAAATTAGGGTGCAACAGAATTCATTTGCTAATGTGTGCATTTTAAATCACAGATCACAAGGTCTGCCTTTTTAATGTGAAACGTTTATAACAAAGAACGCACATCCATTTCACTGAATGGAAAAATGTTTAGATTACTAGGGAGATAAGGGCTCATGATATGCAGACAAATCAGCACTGAAGGCCATAGACTAGCTGCTCTAGTCTTATATGTTCTCTTCCAGTAGAGAATGCCAAAAAAGAGCTACAACTTGACCTTGTATAGGAAGCTGTGCACAGTAGAGGACTAGACTGGAAAACACCTTGTATGAATGTGTGTCTGATGCCATCGGGGAAACTCATATAGGGGCTTTTGGTGCTGAATTTGTTCAGCTCTTCTACGGCCTAGAAATGGATGGATTTCTGCATCAATCTGTTAAATCGAAAACCATCTAACATGTTGCCATTTTTTTTAGCATACTGTTTTATTGCCCATTTTATCATGACTAGTCTGTTTATTCTGGTGACATTTATTCATATAATCTGCACTAGGGTAGGGCATTAATTATCATTAAAGCCTTTCAGTTATACAGTGTGTGTGTACATCCATCAGGAATACAGTTCTGGAACTCACTAATAAAACAATCCTCTAGTTCCACAAGACTGATCGTTGCCCCATATCCATTATCCTAAAGTAGGTGGTGGGAGGTGATTGGGCCTGATTTCCCGGCTCGTAGCTGAAGGATTGGTGAAGCCTTTGCCTTTCACAGGGTTTAGGATTTCTGAACACTAGGCCGACTTTGCTGTTAAATCTGCAAAAACATATCATGACCTCCAACATGGGCTTGAGTTTTGAGTACCCTCGGTGGACATACACAAGAACCTAAGGTATATTACTAATGCAGAAAAATCCTTTCTAATATTGGTTACCTCCCTCTCCTTACCAGCTCCCAATTAATTGTAGGATGAGGGTACCCTTAGATGGGGTGGGAGAATAGTAATTCTTGTAGTCTAAGGAAACACAGCATACCACTTTGAAATATTTTACCCACGGGTGAATTTTGATCCTCTACATCCGGATGATTGCAACACCATACTTTACTACATACAGAGCTGTTGCTATTCTAGAAAGGTATGACTTTTCTTTTTCTTTTTTCTAATCTTTTTTTCTGGGAGGGGGTGTGCAAACAAAGACAGCATTACTAGACCTTCATGAGATTCAGAAACAATATACAACCACATCTCAATGAACTGCAAAGCAGTAGCATGCAAGCTAGGCAATGAACTAGGTGAGACAGCCACCAAGACATCTCAGTGATGAGTTAGAGGTAAAAGGGCACTATGCAGCTACATGCCTATGTGTCAACTTGACTAACTGGGATGCTATCCCTGAACAAGGGGAGGGAAACGACAATTCAGACCCAAAGGTAGGCAAGACCTACCAAGAACACTTATGTAAGACCAGGGTGAGGCTCCTTCTGTTGTCTGGTCAGCAGTGCGAGCTGAACTGGGGTTTGGGCTAGCAGGTAGAGACCATGGGCCGGAAAGCTGAGTGGCAACAGATATGGGGAGGCTGAGGGAACTACCGACCACAGGCAAAAACCCCTAAAGTAATTAACGGGTATTAACCCTGTGCCACCTGGGGGGGTGAGGGGGAAGATGGGGGCAAGTATGTGTATGCATTGCTGAAGGCCCTATCGGGCTCACGGGGGTAAATAGTCATTTCAAGCCAGTTGTTGGAAATACTCAAGGAGGGTATCCCAAGCCTCTAAAATTGGTTGCTAACGAAGAGGCCAAACTTCTTCATAGCGCTGGGCCTCTCCCTCAGCCCTCCCCCATTTCTGCAGCGACCCGTGCCACGCAGCCACCGGAGGGGCCTGTTCAGCCCTCCACTGTAAAGTGAGGGCATTCTTCGCTAGCAGGAGAGCCATTCTGGTGAAGCATGTTCTCACCCTATGCTTCCTGCACTTAAAATGCCAAGGGCGTATGCCTTTTAAGTTTCAAGGTCAGTCACTTTGGTGACTTTAGTGACCTCTAGTAACACATCATGGATGGAGCGCCAATAAGAGGAGAGGGCAGGGCAGGTCCACAACATATGCTGAAAATCTGCTGACGCCAAATTGCTGTGAAGGCAGCAAAGGTGTACAGTGGGGAAGCAGCGGTTAAGTTGCTCAGGTGTCAGGTAGGCCTGATGTAGGATAGAGAACTGGATATTTTTGAACATTTTGAACACAGGCCTTTCTAGACACTCACTGGGGAAATTGCAGTGCCAGACTATAAATTTGCTCCATGTTGAATAAGAATCTAGCCCACATTTAGGGTACACATGAACCCTGCCATGCCTCTTAGGGGTACATGGAATCAGTCAGGGCCAATGTCACATCTTCTTCATAATTTGCTGCTTTTAACAAAAAAATATGTTTCTAGCTCAAACTGATCAAATGTTACTATAAATGCGGGCACACTGGTTGCTGCCCAGTGGAAAGCCCTTCACAAAGTTTGACTGGTCATCTTTCTGTTGCTTATTTCTGTATTTGGGTGTCAGACTGGTACTACTGAATTGAAACATTTGCCCATAAAGTGATAACATAAAAAATGACAAAATAATGAGGTAATACTATCACAAAATGTGCTGATTTATGCCATTTAATTTGCCTTTTCTAGCCGCATAAGTTTGTAAACCCTGCCTCCTGATTTGGTCCTTTCCTGCCACATAATTCCAGTGGTCCTGCTCTTGGTTCACTAATACCCTTACCATGAGGGAGGGGGCAGGAATGTTGTCATTAAAGTGATATAATCCTATGAACTAAGGTAAAACGCTTCTGTGCATTAAAGAAATATCCTTTTTAGGTCGAGCATCAGCGCACATGCGCTGTCTGCAAGACCTGCTGTCAACACTACACGGAGTGTAATCCTGCCTCCTACTCACCATTGGATCACTCTAACGTCGCTCTTCGTTGCTGCCTCCTAAGTTGTTCAGGCAGTAGATGCCTCACTTCCGGTCAAAGCTAAGGAGCACTGGCCAAGCACAGGCTCCTTACGCTTACTTTCTTCATGTGTTCGTTTACAGAACTTTTTTTTTTTAAAGGTTATGCAAGTTGCTGCTTCCTCCCTCCCACCACCTTCTGACACAAATGCAGCATTTCCAAATGCAGCATTTCAAAGGGCAACTTTAACTTATTTGGCTGTAATGTATTTCAGCAAAAGCCACTGAATTTATGGTGATGGCATTTTGCGCATAGTTTACGGGCTCCGCTATTTCACGAGTTGCTGCTTCCGCCCTCCCACCACCTTCCGACACAAACGCAGCGTTTCCAACTGCAGCGTTTCAAAGGGCAACTTTAACTTAATTTGGCTGTAATGTATTTCAGCAAAAGCCACTGAATTTATGGTGATGGCATTTTGTGCATAGTTTACGGGCTCCGCCATTTCACCAATAACATGCACGTTCGCACCCACCATCATTGGTTTGTGGGCTGTGCATGTTTTGAACATATTTTTATGGTCATTCGTGCTTGCAGAGCCCTGGGCACAGGCACAAAAACTGTAGCAGCGTGTCACTAAAACTGGACTGCTGGTATATGGTAGGAGTATTTCATTGTATATTATCAGTACATGCGCTTAAATAAAAAAATAAAAAAATACACTCATACGTTTTGCACTTTATTAGAAAAAAACTGAATATTATTTGAACCGGAACAATGTTGTCCCCACTATCTTTGGTTTGTGGGCGGCACTTGTTTTAAACTTATTTTTACGTTCATTCGTGCTTGCCAATGAAACATCCTTCCAGTTCTGCTCATGCGCAAGGGCATCCGCATCCACGCTCCTTGTTCGGCACCACAATCCCATACCCTCAGACTTACGTCTCCAATGGTCACAAGCCTACAGGCAGAGCAGAGAAGTCAGAAGGGTCTTCCCTAGGAAGCCAGGCACAAGGTCAGGAAGTGCAAGAGCCACTTTCTACCTACTAAAGGTTAGAGTTTAAAATATTTCAGAAAGCCAATGTGTGTAAGGCCGGTGAGCCTGATGCCATATGCTCAGAGCACAGCTTCACCAAATTAATCATATTTGCAAGAGGATCATGTAACCTAGGGGGCTTAGCAAAATGTGCAGGGTGCCACCGTACTACCACTTTGCAGAACAGGTCTGCACAGCTCCACATGCTGCCCAGGCAGTGACTGCAAGAGTATACATAAAGTTGAATAGAGAAGTCAGTAACAGTGAAGCCTTCAAACAGATAACAAACAACAGAAGCCCTAGTGGCCAGGATTACAGTAACTGTATGGAAAAAAGTGAATCCAAAAACGATCCGACGGCCTACAACATCACTGGTTTATTGTCACTTGTGCTGAGGTCAACAGACTTCTTCTGAGTTAAGGAGAAAACACAATGTACCTGGATGATCTACTCGCGCATAGACCTGGTATACATGTAAGCTCTGGTTAGAGACCTTGTTGAGTGGTATCGCACTTACTGCTGGAACTTGTTTCAAAAGCAAATAACTTCTGTGGACTTTTTGAAAAGTCTTTAAATGGGAATGCTTTTGGGTGTTTTATGTAAAGATATTCCTACTAATATGCTGGAAGTCAGCCTGAGTGGAGGCTGATATAACTCAGTGAGTTAAGCACCTGCTGCAGAGATCTTTGTTTAACCTGGAGGACAGAGGTTCTAATCCTAGTAAAAGAGGTTGGTCGGTTAATGTACCTGCAGCATGGGTTTGCGTGAAGCCTTGCAGGTACATGTTTACTCATAGCAAGATAGCTCAGTAGGTTATTGTGCCTGTTGCAGAGACGCGTGTGTGTGAACTGTAGGCTACGTGGTTGAATCCAAGTTTTGACAACGTTCTGTAAAAACTGAATTGGTCCGATCTCATACAGCAATGAGTAAAAAAGATGATTTTCTTGTGCCAATTTTGGTTGTGACGCCAGTATTCACGTTTCAGGAGAAAACAGCATCACTGTTGTGCTTGAGTTTGCTTTTTAATGTCGACTCGCAGGACCAGTATTTGCCCCAGAATTGATTTCTAAAAGCAGCTTGCAGACCCCAACAACCGCAATGAAACACTGTCTGAACCACAGCTCGCTTTTCGGATTCCCTTCTTGTGACCTGTCTTTCTCTTGCACTGCACATAGTCAGAGCCCTGAGGAGCGCGGCGATCTGCCTACAAGTAACATGCAGTTTTCTTGCCACTCTAGACTTTTCAAATGTTGTCAACACGTCCTGTAGTAAGAAAGCGCTGTGATGCCATAACAATGTTAGAAAGTGCTATGCAAAGACAAATGGCATAAAAAGCTTGCATCCGTAAAAGATCTCTTCCCTGAAGAAACGTGGCACCTGATAGTGAAGGTTCTGGGTGAGGTGCTTTAAGACTGACCATATGTTATATTAACTAGGAACTCCATCCTTTATCTAACGCGAAGCAGCCACGCGCAGCCTTCAGTGAGTGCAGCAAACTTAGGCAGCTGGCAGCGCATTCCGACCCTGAGGCAGCAGGACCCGCAGACAGACAAGGGGAGGCTGCGTTTATATGCGCCGGCAGCAGAGCAGGGAAAGGGAACCAGTGACGGCAAAGGAAGAAAGAATACTTTTAGAAGGGACGGCAACGGCGAAAACTAAAAGGATTTGCAATGCAATAGGTCTCGCATTTGCGAAATTTTGAGTTATTGGCATTGTAAAAGAGAATGCCTTTTATTTATCTGTTTTCAAAACCAACACATAGATAAAAGGTTTGTCATTTACAATGCCAGTAGCTCAAAGTCTCGCAAATGCGAGACCTATTGCATTGCAAATGCTTGTTTAACTTTTGTTGACACTATCTCTCTTTCCTCCACCCTAGGTGATTAATGCTCATTGGTGATGGGGCATGATTCTTTCTTTTGTTGTGAACCCTGCAGGACACCCTGCCTTTTATTCATGCACAGGCAGGGCTCACTTTATTCCTAAGGGTGTTTCAAGTGCCCATCCAATTGCTGTTATCATGCAGATCAGCGATTAGACTTCTAAAACCCTTTCAGACCATCGCTGTGAGGCCCAGGGTAGGGGGCCCCCTCCTTTGGGCCTCACAGCGCTGCACCTCTGCTGCTCCCTGGGCCTCATAACACTGAAGTCTTTAGAAAGACAGTATTCTGGAGGTCTCCCCTGGTTGTGAGAAGGAGTGGGCCCAGGGCAGCTGCACACACTGCCGTGCCTAGCAATGGCCCTGGCAGGCAGTGGTCCACTGCCTTTTCCCACTGAACCTGCCACACTGACATCAAAGAGTAAGTGGTCCAAAGGTGACCTCTTCCCATTTGGGAATCAGTTACCAAACCATCTTGGGAGACAGTAACAGATCAATGATTTGCGACCAGAATTGTGTTTGTAAACCATTGATGCATACCTTACTGTGAGGAAATGGAGTGAATTATATGTTGTGGTTGTGTGACCTCACTGTATAATACACTGACCAACCCCTTTAGGACCCTTACGTTTAATTTGTCAAACCTTCAGCTCAACCCTGATAGCTGTGACTCTGAGCAGATAGGCTAACACAAGTGAACAAGTGAAAAGCATTTAAACAGCACCAAAACATTTGAAGAAGAAATCAACAAGACTCTAAAGAATTCCAAAACCAATTTATAAAAATAGACTGTATATGTATGTATTTTTAGACATCACAGCAAAAAAGATCCACCGGAGTGTTTCAGAGATATAGAACTTACAAGGTATACATAATCAAAGCATTTCACTCAACTGCGAACAAGAATTAGTAAATTCAATGAATTTGACACTTAGAAGCGTCTTCACTAAATAGTTTGGATTAGATGTAATGCGGTCACTTGGAGTCACCTTAGGCAATCAGCTCCAGTAGGTAGCCAGTCAGCGTGATCAGCAAGGTCCTCAGAAACAGTTACTTCAGCAGGAGAAGCAGTCTTTAGTCATCTCCAGGCACTTTTGTCCTTTTTCAGGGCCTTCGCATAGATTAAGGTTGCTCAAGATGCTCAAGGATGCGAAGCGGTCAATGGGGGTCTTGTTGCGACTACTACATGGTCCACGAAGGGGGTGCAGGGATCCTGCTCACAGGGTCAATGTCCCCTGAAATCCTCTTGGTGCTGGCAGATGTCCAATCGCCACTGGACTACAAGTTGTCCAGTATCATGTTCACCGGTCAATACTTCCTTGGTCGATAACTAATCCTCTGGTGGTCCCAGCTGCACTCCAACAGCACTCTCGGGCTCATCAAACTAGGGTGCAACTTAGTGTGCTGGGTCGAGGTCCCTAGTGCTGCACGGTGGCAGCTTTGCTGTGGTTTGAAGACTTTGGGCTACCAACTTGCCCCAGCAGACTTCTTCAGCTGCTGTGTTCCTGTGCCTGGAACAGGAGTCCAGTCAGCTGGTCCTTGGAGTCTCTTGGCTTTGTCTGTGCTCTGGAGATGACTTCTCCTTGATTAGGACCCGGCAGGCAAAGTCCCTCTCCTTTGTTAACCACAAGGTGAAGTCCACGGCGGTGCTGCCTCTCTTTGCCGGTTATACAGTGCAGCAAGGCAGTTCTACCGCAGTCCTTCTTCCAGTCCACTTGAGATCTGAATTTGGGGGGCCATGGTTGCCCTACTTATGCTCAGAAAAGGCCCTCATTGCAGGATGCACTTGGTAGCAAATGGGCTACCAGGTTTCCTCCCACCCGGTGGCACTTCCTGAGAAGTTTGTCATCTGGGCATCCCAGGATGCACCATTCTGCCCATTTCCAATATGGCAAGATCCCTCTTCCGGTACCTGGAGCTCCCTACAACAATCCAGAGGTGTGACTATCAAAAGGGTTACACGCCCCTGGAAAATCAGTTTGACATCTCGTTTCCCTCTCCTGTCCCTAGTGCCAGATTTTCTACATGAACAATAGAGCAGCCACTCTCCCAAGTGTTACCAGTTTGCACTTCAAAGGTGGCTTTTCCTTGGAAGCTCGACTTTTGGGCTGACACCCACATGGCTTTCTGCAGGAGGGAGGCGAGACCTACTTCCAGAGCAGGCCCCTATTGTATCCTTTCCTGGGAGTCGTAAGCATGTCTCCCCAGGAGAGCAGAAAGCTGTCTCAGCTAAAGGACCCGTGTGCAACCGGTATGGACGCAGGGGACCACAGTCAACAAAGTGGCAACTTTGCTAAAGTTGAGCGCTGCAACTTGTTACATTAATTTTGACCTGGGACTCAAGTTGGACCTAATGTAAAGAGTTGTTTGATACCTTGAATGACCCACTTTGGTTGTAACATCCCAGAGTTAACACAGCTGAGGGGTCATCGTGTAACTATATACTCGCCAATTGGGTGACCAAGCCTTTCCACAATAAAAATGACAGTTTTGCATTTTTACTATCAGAACATGTAAAATGTCATATTCTGCCCATGAGATACGTTGCACCATGCCTTAGGCCTGCCCTGGGGTGACTTACACATATACCGGGGGAAGTCGGGCTTTGTCATTAATTTAAATGGCAAAGTCAGGCTAGAAGTTTAAACTGCTCTTTCAGCCTGCAAACAGCAAGCTGGAAGTCTTCTACTCATGTCACACCCAGGGTGTCACAACCAGTGCTGCAATCCTTGGGGGGACCCTCTAACTTACATGCCCTGGGTACCATCTACTAGGGACTTACAGACAAGTCAGCTGAGCCAATTGGGATGAGTCAATTCGACATATCTGTTTATGGGTAGGGGACCAGGCACTGAGGTCTGGTTAGCAGCCTTGGGGCACACTCAGGGCTTTACTTACGAGGCCCTAGCAGCACTTTTGCGCCGCTGGAGATTCACTTTTTACGCTCTGGTGGCACAATGAGCCGAAGCATAGTTACAAGGCTACACAAAGCCACTTTGCATGGCTTTTCATGGCCTTGTGAATATGTACCCCTTTTGCGCAGAACACTATGTGAAAGGGGCGTTTAATGGGTGTTGCTGTGGGTGTTCCCAGACAACACCCATGGAATCTGAAGCATTCCCAGATTTTCAAGGAATCATAATCCTGGGACTGCATCAGATTCTAACGCTACCCAAGGCACAACGAGGAGAAATATCCTTATTTCTCCTTGTTTTTTACTCTTTCTAGAAAATCGCCCCATTTATTTATTTTGTACAGAAAGATGTTCCCTTCCTGCACAAAATCAATCATCCCCGCAACGCAGGCACCCTTTCAACATGGCGCAAGGTGCCTACGTTGGTGCTAGGCTGCTTTTTTTAGTGCTGGCGCAGGGGTCAGTACAGCCGCGGCCAATGCAGGTAAGAGCGGTGGGGCAGTGTGGCCGGGTTGGGGGGGATTTCGACGGACGATGACGAGCAAAAATTAAATAAAGAATTATTTTTCCCTCATCATCATCCATCGAAATCCCCCCCGCCCCGCCACTCCACCGCTCTTACCTGCACGGGCCGCGGCTGGGTCAGTACAGGAATGCACCATATTCTTGTAAATACGGTGCATTCCTGCACTTTTAGAATGAGGCAGCGCAGCGCTGCAAAATTGCTTGCGGCACAGCGCTGAGCCATTCTATTGTAAATGAGGCCCTCAGAGTGGAAATGACAGCAGCATCAGTCCAAAAAACTTGGGGGTGACCATATAAAAAGAAGCATTTCCTTACACCTACTAACTTGCAAATTGGAAGAAATGGCAGTAACATGCCCCTTCCAAACTACTATTCAGTGTGTATTTCTAGGCCTATTTTGTGATTCGAAAAAAGTTTTCCAAATCGCAAAATGGAATTAATACGTAAGAAAAACTGAATCAGTAATCGCAAACCCGATAATTTAAGGATTTTGATAATTAAATCACTTTGTGCATCAGGACCAGAATTCAGCCTGTGGTTATAGTTTTACCCTTCTTATCACACATTTTTTGATCGGCTTGTTGTGTGCGAGCTTTTCAAACTTGAACTTGTATGTAGAGTAGAACTTAAGAAGTTTGTATTTCCCACCGTTTTTGTGGCCTCCGAAGGACAGACTCTGCATCAAGAAAAATAAAATTCAGGTCTTCTGTGAAAAGAGAAATGTGCCTCTTCCCATCGCTCATTCCCAGGCGACATCTTGTAGGTAACTCTGTCCCCCACATCCCCCTCGCTCTCATCCTGTTCAGAGCCTGCCTTTGTGACCAGTCCGCTGTTATCCTCGGTTTACACACCACAAAAGATAAAAGATCATATTTAGGGAAAACAAGCCTTCTTCAGAACAAGACCTGCAGCTGGTGCAAGGCATTCTAAAGGCCTTGCGAAATTGCTTGGGGTAATTTAAACTCATTAGCCGTAGAATACAGGAGATTAAAGGTGCTGAGGAAATGAATAGGCTCTCATTTTTGTAAAACTGGGAGAAGCTTTTATTCACCTATTACAGCCATTATTGACTAATAAAAGTGAAACAGAGCCGACTGGAAGGCGGATAGAGAATGGGCGAGCTGAAGGCAGTTTTTCTTCAATCCAGGCAAATACAGTGTGGTAGATTAAAGGTGGTGGCAGTCTGCACGACGACCTCGCGTGTATCCATGTCCACCTCTCTCAAAAAGTGCCACTTTGCCACCTCCTGCCGCCCACTCTGCATTAATTACACGCTTGCAGTTTGCAAATGAGGATGATTTGGTTTTGTGGTAAAGTTGATTATGGTTCTTTACACACGGAGGGAACGAATTAAACGGGGGAGCTGTAGCACTTACTGCCCCCCTCTTGTGACCCTTGGATGAGATCAAAGGAATGATATCTCCTTTCATAACGCGTATTTTTTTTTTTCCCGTCATTTCTGTCTTGTGGAGTGGTGGCGGGAGGGAGGTAAAGAGAAGGATGGTGTCTTTCACCTGCACTCCTAGGTCAATGGACTCAGTAAATTAATCACTAGGATTTTGGTTATGTTTGTTTATTTAATTTTAAAAGGCACAGTTGGAGCCAATCAAAGCTACGTTGGAGAGGTGCAAAAGTACACATATAACCAAATAACTTCCCCAAAAAATCCTAAACACGGTAAAAGCACAGAGCTTGATCTTAAGATGCTGAGCACCCTAAAACAAACACTTTTCTTTGCACTCTCTTTGAGCAACCGACAGAAATCATGCTTCAATGGATGTATGCATTATTTTTTTTAAAATCAAAATATTAAGAATATTGATTTGATCTCCACAACTGAGTTTTTGTCTTCTTTTCCCCTGGTGATATACACACTGGTATCTCTCTGGTACAATGACCAATTGACTTGGTAACCTGTATAACGTATTTCTGTACTGTTTTCTGTGACTACGATATGACCATTAGGACCACCTTGTTTTCTGTATTAAACTATACCCAGGTCCTTTGGTTTACCATGGGTTACCACATTACTTTGTAATGGCTGATCTAAAGATTAGCAATGTGGTGGAGGATATTAAGCCCGCTATCCAAACGGACTTCAACCTGCCATATCTAGAGATCACTGCTGGCCTAGTGCTGATATTTCTGCCTTTGCACAAGCCGTTGCCACTGTGACTCCAGTGGGGGCGCTGAAAGTTTGGTGAGTAGCGGCCATGTTTCAAGCAGCCGCTCGACAAACTTTTTTTCATAAATAAATCCCAAAGCAACAGTTTGCTTTGTTAAAAAAAATTACTAATCACCCTAACACTATTTTTCTCTACAGTGCTGGGGTTATTAGTAATGTTTTTCTGTTCGGGACCACCACTTTTCCCTTGCGGACCAGAAGAGAAGAAAATAACATCAGACCATCCACTGTAGATATGGCAGGAGGTCTTCTGTTCTTACAACAATGGCCCCTTCTCCATCAGACCGTTGGTGTAGGTTTCTGATGGTGGAGCCAGCAGGGACAGTGTCATTGGAAACCTGACAGTTCGCCAGACTCATAATAGAGCTGGCAGACCAATGGTTTGGTGAAGAAGGTGCTTTGCCCTACTTGTTCTGGAGTACCTTGGCTCGGGCCTTTAACGCTGGAGCAGGCCTTTAATGGCTGGTATAGCCCGCTACAGCAGAATATGAGGCTATAATAGAATGTGGGGATGTCCCCTGGATTTATAAGGTAAGGGCATGTAGAATGTTGGAGTGTTGTTATAGGGATTTTTGTACAGAACTCAGTTGCGCATGGAGGTCATTGTGAGGAAACCATTATTGCAGGACTGATGATTAAAGCTCTTGAACCAGTACCATGTCGGCATCTTCCTTTACCCGACACTGAAGCTCAGCTCTTAAATATGAGTAAAAGACTCTACTCAAACAAAGCACTAAGACAAAACCACAGCTTTCATTCACAGCCCTACGTTTTTCAGATTGTGCAAAAATAAATGGAGCTCTTTCCCTCCTGTCACCTCAAAGGGTATTAACATAGCTGTCTCTTCCATTAAACATTACCAATGCTTGGCTATTCCTGTCCCCCAAAAGGGAAAAGTTAATCAAAGGTGTCCTCACTATCCTCTTGATAAACCTAATCAATTGCTTCTTGGAGTTGGACTCTGTTGCTGATTCCCTAAGTATAGGCAATGTCCATCAAATACTCAAAAAGCTGTTAAATCAGTCAGTACCTTGTCTGCATCTTTCTTTACCTGACTACTGGCGACAAGTAGACAACCATGTGTGCATCCAGTGTCCTATGTGGTGATGGAGCAAGGACTCACAATGAGACTTGCTCGAAAGCAATCTTCTCACAGTATTAATTAATTTGTACTTAAAACCTGTAATGTCTTTATTAATAATGTGCAAACACAACATTTTTATCTAGAAGATGCTTGCCTATGTGTTTTTCACTAATAATTAATCCTTGTCTAATCCAAAATGGCCGCTAAAGCGCGGGAATTCTACTGCGCATGTGTCAACCAAGTCACGTGGTATGACGTCTTTCTTTGCTTGGAGGGAATCTCTTGCTTCTGCGCAGTGTATGCTAAAATGGCCGCTTAATGTTCTCACATGCTAAAGCTTTTGCATTGCTGCAATTAATAATGTGGTATTCTAACGCTACTAATGCGGGATAGACATTTATAATTAAATGGAAGTAGAGTAGACGTAGGGGGTATACAGTGAAAACATTTATTTTTGATTTTAATATGTTTCTTCTTTGATTTTCTATTAGTTCGTAAAGTGGGCCTGGGTTGACTAAACGGCAGCTCAAGAAACCACGTGATTTGCGCATGCGCCCTGAAAACTAACAAAGGAAAGCGATGAAGTCAACTTGGAAGATGTCCAAGGACATGACCCGCTGATCACCTTCACAGTTCATCCGAGATGTCCTACAAATTGATATATTTTGTATACACTTTGTATTAGAATTGTCGTGAGACGGGTGGGAAATAAAGCAAATGTATTAATTGAGAGGGGCGGTATTTTAAAACAATGGGCTTAAGAAAATTGAACTAAAATTGACATGTTGTGAGGATCAACCCACTGTCCCTGTCCAATCAGAAATAGTGGGCACATAATTTTTGAAACATTAATGGGAGGTACATGGGCGTAGAAGGGTATAATAGATATAGAATTAGCTAATTAGTTAGCTTAGGAGGAGCAACACACGCTCAGAGAGAACAGATGAACAAATGCTGTAGCAGAGAATCGATGCTATTGCAGAAAAGAACAGACTGAACTGCTGTCCGAAGAGGTCCTGAGGTGGGGGAGGCGGACTCTATTAGAAGAAGACACGGAAGAATTGAGGAGGAACGAAGTGTCAGAGAGGGGTACGACGCAGGCGTCGTTGGTAGAGAGGTCACCTATCCTGTCCTGAACCTGGTCCGGAGGTCTTGGTCTTCATCCTTCTTAGGACCCATCTTTCCAACTCCTTGGCCAAGGGGTTTGGTTTTCACACCTTTAGGTAACTATAAATGCGTAATTTTTAGTTGTACTGCTGTCTCTATCTTCTCCTTTCTGAGGGACCGTCATTTGTGATTAATAGGAGACTATAGTATGCTTCCTCCTTGATATGCGATTAAGTATTATGTGGTTTGTAATTTACTCTGCTAAAGAATTTAGATAAACATTTTAAAACTTCCTGAGTCAGTGGTTATTTTAGGTGATTTAATGAAATTATGAATTGTATGATCTCATTTCAACCCCAATTATCAAAGGTCCATTGGTAAGTCATTACTCTTCAATCAGAAAAGGTAATTGGTAGCAGGGATTTTGATAAAGAGTACAACTGATTCCCACCAGTGGTGATTATTAGTTAGCGTGAATGAATGAGCCCAGGTGAGTATTTTGTGTATGAATGCTTGTTGCTAGTAACCCGCTGGATCAGTTTTCTGGCTATCAGAGGATGGTTATATTTTGTTAATTGGGTAATGAGAATTTTATTTTTATGAAGTAACATCCGTTTTAAAATGTTTTGTTTTATGTTGTCTAGAAATCCTCGGGGAATTTGAATAGCGGATGGTAAGTGGAAACCATATTGCAGTGAGGTTATCTGTCAGGCAGAAATAGTACTGAAAAGTTAAGCAGGGCTATCAGTACTTGTTAGGGACTCTGTGTGTGTGAGTGACAGCAAAGGAATACAGTGGTGAAAATTTGATGTTATATCACCTAGAAGGGGTAAAATTGAAGGAGTAGCAGGTATTTCTGAAGCTTACGTGAAGAGTAAACGGAAGGGTTTTACTCGTAGTATATGTCTAGTAAACGGAAGGGTTTTACTACGTGTGAGAAATCTATCCTTTTTCAATTTAGGGAAACTGACAAGATAGCGAATGTTTTCATGTTGTTATTAAATTTAATAAGAAGCGTTGAGAAAATAAAGTTTTGCATATGATTTTTGTAAAGAGAGGGTCAGCTGTCGGAGTAGAGCTGACGACATAAACGCCGCGCTGGGATTGGTTGAAACAGCGGGCGTGGAGCGAGCTTGTAAAGGAGGGGTCAGTAGTCAGGAGTAATACTGACGTCACAGGTGCCGCGCTGGGATTGGTCGACACAGCGAGGGACAGAGAATCGCAGATTGTAAAGGAGGGGTCGTCAGAGAGAGTGAATAGACGTCACAGAGAAGCCACGCTAGGATTGGCCACGAGACAAATGTTAGCTGGAATTTGATTGGTTGTCAGCATAGAAGTCGAAAGCTTAGTGGACAGTGTAGATTACATGTGGAAACGCGATCCGACTTTAATAGGGAACACGTCCAGACAGGAGATTCCTAGGTTTTGCAGAATATAATTCAATAAACAGATATTTACCCAAAATGATTGGAGAAAAGAGAAAATTGTCATTCCTACAAAAGATTAAGAATTATTTTAAGAAGGATAAACCAATCAAAACTAGAGAAGGAGTTCTCATTCCACCAGCAAAAACGCCCGCCTCATTCATGATGATGGAGAGGGGTTATCATACTTGCGTATGGTTAGAAAATTGGATAGAATATACAAAAGATGACGTTGTGTTAGCTTTCCCAGAGAATGGTACTTTTAATGGGAGAATTCTTCAAAATTTAAGAATGAGAATGAATGAATTAGAACCCAGACCAAGATTAACGCAATATGAAGCCCTAGAAGAATGGGAAACAGAGGCATTTGAACGTGATAGACCCAGGAGCAATAGGGGTTATAGGGGATTTTTCCCTAGACACCAAAATGAGACAAGAGAAAGTCAGATGAAACAGGGGAGACGAGCGATGCTTACCGAGGGTTTGTATCCAGTATTCATGGCAGATGAGCCATTAGGGAGCAAATGCAAAGAAAAGACTAAGCACAATGGCAGCGTTTGTAACCAGGCCAATTCTGACCACTTGGCAATATCATTTACAAAAATATTGTCTCATTAAGTGCAAATTTTCTATTAATTCCTATGGGAGGATATTTTTGTTAATGATATTTAGGACACTAAATTGTTGTCCAAGGATATTTAGGCCACAATATTTTGGCACCATGCAATTTAGCTATACAATTGAATGATTTTACCTTCTTACATGATGTGCTAAGACAGTAACATTTAGACCTTGAATCAGGTCATAGTTATAATTGAATATTCTAATAACATAAGACGACTGTCTGCAGCACTGTGAAAAAGATAATCCATGCCTCTATGAGCTTTTATACTGTCTTCTGTATTCAATACTGTTGACCATGGTATTCTCTTAAAACTACTAGGTGAATGAATGGGCTTTGACTGAGTAGTTCTGAAACAGATTGAATCATATCTGAAACACAGATTTCAATGAGTAAACATTGAGGACTCGATCTCCAAAACTATACCAGTCCCTTTAGTTGTGCCACTTGACTTTTTTTCCTGCACATCTAGGCCTAAATCTACATGTTGAACTGTTAGGGTAACATTAATTTGGAATCACCATTAATAAATATATTGAAGGCATTCCACAAAAAAATGGATTGTATCAATAACCTTTACTCCTTGATGACCTGCATCCTTGAGATTCAAAGTTGAATTTGATAAATGAAGCTGTGTCTGAACACACAAACTCAGTGCACTGATTCACTTCTTGTTATTAATAAATTATGCACAAAAAGCAGAATGCAAATCAAGCATGACTATAGCCTCAAAACCAAACTTTTAGCTAAAAAATATTACAAACCTGCCATAAAAAGCTTGACCAGAAAATTATAAGGATCATATCTCAGACACTTCTTTTTTTTTTTTAAATCCCCACACCCCCAGATCAGGGAATAAATAACATGGGTATAACCGATCATAATGCTTTACAAATACAATACAATATTGGGCTCGATCCACAGGTTATGGGCTACCTATTGAAATTTAATCGATAAAAAATTCAGGTATATAAATAAACATATATAAGCCTCCAGCCCAGATTTAAAGTGCAGGGTGCGAAGTAACCTGGTAACATTTCATCAATTAATGCTTCGTGTATAAAAAAACAGGTATAAATCTCCAGCCATTATTTAAAGTGCTGTGTGCAAAGATAAACCAAAAGAGACAGGGCTAAAAAGTAAGTACATGTTAGCAATCCTTCCTGGCTTCACATACAACGTCAGTTTTCGAGTCTACGTAAAGGTGCCCAAATTAACTGCCCTTTCTTTTTTGCCTTAGAGCCTTTCCTACAGTAGATTGCTTTCTCCATTCTGTATATGGCTAATAGGCGGGCTAGCCAGTGTTGAAACTGTGGGGTCTGTGATTCCAGCCAGGCTGAGGCAATTAATAGTCTAAAAATCGTCATAGATACAGCAGGGAAAAAGTCTGTAGACTGGGTCTGTTTCTCTTGGTATACTCCTAACAAAATTAAATTAGGTGTCAGTATTACATTTATGTTCAATTTGATAACGAGAAAATTCTGTATTTCATTTTTGACTGATTCTAAAGATGGACAAGATGCAAACATATGAACGATATCGGCACAGTAAGTGGAACAACGCAGACAGTTAGTTCCCGGCCCCGCTCCCCACTTTGCGATTCTTGACGGTGTATAATACAGCATAAAACAGGTTTTAAAAAACTGGGCTTGCAAGTTTGCTGACATTAAAGCAATTCGGGATAAGCTTCGGGCCTTTGCAAATTCGTTTTCAGAGACAGTGAGTTTGTTCTGCCACTTAACACACTGTTTATCTAGATCGTCTTTCATTTCATTGTTCAGTGTCTGATAAATCGTACCAATGCGAATTGAATTCTGCGTAATCAAATTGTCAACCAGCAAATTTTTTTCAAAGCCGGAGGGATCGCCCACTTTCCGCTGGAGGTAATTCCTGACTTGCAAGTACTTAAAAAACTCTTTGTTATTAATACTGAATCTTGCTTTTAACTCGTCAAACGAGACAAGGCCTGCGGGGTATAAAAAGTACCTAGTTTATCTATACCTGCTGAGTACCAAGCTTGCATATATCCGTCACTAACAATTTCAGGTAAGGTTGGATTATTCAAAATGGGGGTATAAAAGTTCAATCTGCCCAAGCCTAATAATTTCCGTATAGCGACCCAAGCCTTGTACGTACCTAACATACACTTAAACCGTACTTTTTGTAATAACTGTATTCCAGTTGCCTCAGCAGACACCCCCAGGCCTCTTTACCTATCAATAGTTCATATATAGAAGGAGTAACATTTGGAGAGGTCATTAACTGAGACTCAGTTAATAAAATCCGGCTATATTGTAACATTGAAGCCCAATAATATAACTTGAGATTGGGAAGAGCCCACCCTTTTTTCTCTTTTGGGAGCGAGAGATACCTTAGGGCTCTTCTTGGCTTAGCATAGGCCCATAAAAATCTAGTACATATGGCATCAAAGATTTTAAAACATTCGACAGAAAACTCTAAAGGAATTGCTCTAAAGAAATACAAGATTTTAGGAAAATAGATCATCTTTATAAGATTGCATCGTCCTATCAACGTGAGATGCAGATTATCTAATCTTGCCAGCCCTTTCTTTGTTTTCTCAGCCAGGGGTTCTAGGTTTAGATTGAGAATAGTTTCCACCCTCAATGAGATAAGAACACCCAGATATAATGCTTTCTTAGTTACCCTCTTGTCAACCAGAGCGATCTTTTCATTGATAACAATTTGGGTCTTCTCTTTGTTTAGTGAAAAGCCTGAGATATCCCCGAATGCGAGTGCTTCGGTCTCTATGGCCTTGATAGCAGCTTCTGGGTTGGAAATCAACACTGCCACGTCATCTGCGTATGCCAGAATTTTGGTTTCATACCCATGCATAATTATTGGGGGGATAGCAGTGTTTTGACCAAGTTTCCTTAGCAGCGGGTCAATATAAAGTGCAAACAGGAGTGGAGAGGAGGGGCCCCCCTATCGAGGTCCCCGCGTGACCTTCACAGGTCCTGACATGCTACCAAAAATACAGACTTTAGCAGTAGGGTTGTCATATAAGGCCTTAATTCCTTGAACGAATCTTGGGCCAAAGCCCCTTGAGTACATTGCATGCCATAAGAACTGCCAGGAGACCCCATCAAATGCTTTTTCTGCATCCAACAGAGTCAGAGCCATAGGGTCTTTTGACACTTCTGCGGCGTCAAAGAGTGAAATCACATGCCGAATGTGATCAGTGGTGTCCCTTCCTGCTATAAATCTGTGCTGTTGTTGTATAACAAGGTTTTTAATAACCTGGGCTAAACGTCCTGCTAATACCTTGGAGTATATTTTAGAGTCCCCTTTTATCAATGTTATTGGCCGATATGAACCAAGTTCATCCGGTGGCTTATCCTTCTTCAAAAATACAGCTATTTTGGCCACCGACCAGGATTCAGGCGGTGTGTTTCCATTAAAAATATGATTAAAAGTGCAAGCATCTGCGCTTTCAGCTGAGGAACAAAGGTTTTATAAAATTCAGCGGGGATTGCGTCAACACCAGCGGCTTTACCTGAAGGGAGGCTAGTGATAGCGAGTAAGATTTCTTGCCATGATAGCTCTTCCTCTTAGGTATCTCATTCGTCTATGGCCATTCTACTAACTGGAATTACGTCAAGGAATTCTTTAATTAGTCCATGATGGTCATGGTTGGTTTCCATATACAAAGTTTGATAAAATACTTGGAACGCCTCTCTTATTTCCCTTGCATCGGTGACGCTCCCAAGAACAGGGTCCGAATCTCTCTAACCTCGCTGTTGGTACACCTCTGCCTTGCCCTCACTGCCAACTGGTATCCGACCTGCTCGCTGCACTCATAGGTTCTCTCTTTCCAGGTAACATATTTTTCTGCTGCTCTCTCAGCGAATATCCCCTCTAACTCTGCCCTTGCGAATGTTACCTTCGTTTGTGCTTCACTTATATTCCCTGCTCATTGTATTATTTTTACTAAATTTTCCTCAGCATTTGCGAGACTATCTTGTTTCTCTTTCATCAGCTGTCTCTCCTGTTTCCCTTTATTCAGTGAAAACCTTAGAGTTTCCCCCCTAAGACAAGCCTTAAATGTGTCCCACACCATACAAAGAGAGGCGCTGGAGCTATTCTCTTTGAAAAAATTGGAATCCACCTGCTGATGTGTTTACAATAATCCTCATTGGTTAGGAGTGCACGTTCAAAGCTCCATGCACTTAATGGCTTTTCCCCTATTCCTTGCAGTTCTAAAACAAGAGGGTTATGGTCCGAGAGAAACCGTGGGAATCATTCTATTTGGCAGGACATAGCAAACTTATTGGACACAAAAAAATAATCAAGAGGAGCATGCGTGCAGTGTGGAGCAGAAAAATAGGTGTACCCATCCCCTGCTAAATTCATTTTATGCCACACATCTACCAAACCATGGTCTTTACACATTCCTTTAAGAATTTGAAACACCTTTGGTTTCCTCCCGGTATATGATATTTGCCCTCCTATATCAAACCTTCCTGGAAGGTTGATATTAAAATTCCCACATAAAACTATAGGTAAAGGGCGGGGCGTTAACTCTGCCGATACCAGATTAATGGTAGAGGGATCATCTAATATGCTACCATAAATTGAGCACAGCGTAAAAACACCACCACATGGGGAATGACATACTGCTGCTACCCATTTCCCTTTAGGATCAGCCCCTATTTGAGAAAATGTTAGCAGGTTGCCTCGGGCCAATACTGCCACCCCCCCAGTACGAACACCTTGTGAGGTGCCAGCTATCAGTCTATATCCCAAAGAATTAAGGACGCCCCTCTGTGAAGCTTCAATGTGTGTTTCCTGGAGGCAGACGATGTCTGCCCTCAGGAGCTTTAACCCCAATGAGGTTCTGGCTCTTTTTTTGGGATAGTTTAGACCACATATATTGATGGTCGCTATTCTAATCTTCTAATTGTCCATCATTACCTCACTTTACACAATTTTACCCTGTATCCTTGACACTCCACCTTCAATATTGTGATAACAATATGAAACCCATCAGTTGCCCGTCGTCTGATCTCTCGAGTTCTATCCCTTTTCGCCCAGGTCAAATAAAATTCCCTCGCCCTTCCCTGATCTTCCCCCCTCTGACTGCCCCCCACACTGCTCCACTGAGCAACCAGGCCTAGCCTCAATGATGTCGTCTGTCAAGACAAATCCCACTCCCCGGGCCGTGCCACCCCCTCACTCATCAGATACCCTATTCTAACAAATTCAAACAGTTTTTCCTTTTCTTTTTTTCCCCCCTTTTTCCTCCTTTCCCCTGTTTCCCCCTTCACTTATCCCACCTCCTTTTCCTACCTTTCCTCCTTTCCCTCAGAAAAAAAACTACTGGTGCACCCTTTAACCCCTTCGCTGCTAGGCCTTTTCCCCCCCTGTGCTAAGCCTTTTTTTGGCTATTTGGGGTAGTTTGCACTTAGGCCCCTGTAACTTTTTGACCACATAAGGTATCCATGCCAAATTTGCGTCCTTTTTTTCCAACATCATGGGGATTCTAAAGGTACCCAGGGTTTGTGGATTCCCCTGGAGGGGACCCAGAAATTAGCCAAAATACAGCAAAATTTTGTTTTTTGGGGGAAAAATGCGAAAAAAGGGCTACAGATGAAAGCATCTGGTTTTTTCCCTGCAAATGGTATCAAAAAAGGGATTGTGGTGCTGGAATCACCATCTTCCCAGCTGTCAGGGACGAGCAGACGTTTGTCAGAAAACCAAAACATTTTACACAGTTTTGGCATTTTTCTGGGACATAGCCTATTTTTGCTATTTTTTGTGCTTTCAACCTCCTTCCAGTTAATGGTAGAAATGGGTATGAAATCAATAATGGATCCTGGATAGCTATACATTTCTGAAAGTAGACAAAATTCTGAAATCAGCAAGGGGTCATTTGTGTACATCCTTCAAGTTTTCTTTATAGAAACAAACAGTTAAAGATAGGAAAAATTGAAAATTAGTTGAAAAAAACAGCCATTTGTGTCAATGTTTTCGCCTGTAACTTTTTCTAATTATGACAGCTATTTGAAATCAATATACCGTTACATCCGATGGACCTTTCTGGTTGTGGCGATATATAGGACTTGTAGGTTCACCAAGAACCCGATGAACCCAGAGCCAATAACTGAGCAGCGTCTTGCAATGTTTTTTTATTATGTACCGGGTATATAGCAATTATTCTGGGAAAATGTATACATGGAAAAATCGGTATGAAAGACACCTATGTATTTCTGAAATGGGAACAAAATATAGAGTTTAGAAACAGTAGATATTTGCACATTTCCGAAACTGGGAGTACCCATACTAGCATGAGAATTATAGGTCATTTTTCAAAATGACTTCTTTTTTACACATTGTCTTTCATTTGGAAGGCAGAAATGCATCAAAAGTCATTAGGTAATAACAGTTGCTCTACAATTCTGTCTTACCCTAAGTCTCCTGATAAAAATGGTACCTCACTTGTGTGGGTAGGCCTAGTGCCCGCGACAGGAAACGGCTCAAAACGCAACGTGGACACACCACATTTTCACAGTGAAAAATGACCCTTTTTTTGCAAAGTGCCTAGCTGTAGTTTTTGAACCCTAGCTCTGCCGGCACCTAGGGAAACCTAGCAAACCTATACATTTTTGAAAACTAGACACCCAGGGGAATCCAGGATGGGGTGACTTGACTGGCTCTCACCAGGTTCTGTTACCCAGAATCCCTTGCCAAACCTAAAAAATTGTCACAAAAAACCCATTTTCCTCACATTTTTGTGGTGGAAAGTTCTGGAATCTGCGTGGATCCACAAATTTCCACCCACCCTGCGTTCCCCAAAGTCTTTCGAGAAAAACAGTACTTCACTTTTGTGGGTAGGCCTAGTGCCCGCAACAGGAAACGGCCCAAAACGCAACGTGGACACACCACATTTTCACAGTGAAAAATGACCCTTTTTTTGCAAAGTGCCTAGCTGTAGTTTTTGAACCCTAGCTCTGCCGGCACCTAGGGAAACCTAGCAAACCTATACATTTTTGAAAACTAGACACCCAGGGGAATCCAGGATGGGGTGACTTGACTGGCTCTCACCAGGTTCTGTTACCCAGAATCCCTTGCCAAACCTAAAAAATTGTCACAAAAAACACATTTTCCTCACATTTTTGTGGTGGAAAGTTCTGGAATCTGCGTGGATCCACAAATTTCCACCCACCCTGCGTTCCCCAAAGTCTTTCGAGAAAAACAGTACTTCACTTTTGTGGGTAGGCCTAGTGCCCGCAACAGGAAACGGCCCAAAACGCAACGTGGACACACCACATTTTCACAGTGAAAAATGACCCTTTTTTTTGCAAAGTGCCTAGCTGTAGTTTTTTAACCCTAGCTCTGCTGGCAACTAGGGAAACCTAGCAAACCTATACATTTTTGAAAACTAGACACCCAGGGGAATCCAGGATGGGGTGACTTGACTGGCTCTCACCAGGTTTTGTTACCCAGAATCCCTTGCAAACCTAAGAAATTGTCCAAAAAAACACATTTTCCTCACATTTCTGTGGTGGAAAGTTCTGGAATCTGCGTGGATCCACAAAATTCCACCCACCCCGCATTCCCCAAAGTCTTTCGAGAAAAACGGTACCTCACTTGTGTGGGTAGGCCTATTGCCTGCGACAGGAAACAGCACAAAACGCAATGTGGACACCCCACATTTTCACAGTGAAAAATGACCCTTTTTTTGCAAAGTGCCTAGCTGTAGTTTTTTAACCCTAGCTCTGCTGGCACCTAGGGAAACCTAGCAAACCTATACATTTTTGAAAACTAGACACCCAGGGGAATCTAGGATGGGGTGACTTGACTGGCTCTCACCAGGTTTTGTTACCCAGAATCCCTTGCAAACCTAGGAAATTGTCCAAAAAAACACATTTTCCTCACATTTCTGTGGTGGAAAGTTCTGGAATCTGCGTGGATCCACAAAATTCCACCCACCCCACATTTCCCAAAGTCTTTCGAGAAAAACGGTACCTCACTTGTGTGGGTAGGCCTATTGCCTGCGACAGGAAACAGCACAAAACACAATGTGGACACCCCACATTTTCACAGTGAAAAATGACAATTTTTTTGCAAAGTGCCTAGCTGTAGTTTTTTAACCCTAGCTCTGCTGGCACCTAGGCAAACCTAGCAAACCTATACGTTTTTAAAACTAGACAGCCAGGGGAATCCAGAATGGGGTGACTTGACTGGCTCTCACCAGGTTCTGTTACCCAGAATCCCTTGCAAACCTAAACAATTGTAAAAAAAAACACATTTTCCTCACATTTCTGTGGTGGAAAGTTCTGGAATCTGCGTGGATCCACAAAATTCCACCCACCCCGCGTTCCCCAAAGTCTTTCGAGAAAAATGGTACCTCACTTGTGTGGGTAGGCCTAGTGCCCGCGACAGGAAACGGCGCAAAACGCAATGTGGGCACACTACATTTTCACAGTGAAAAATGACCCTTTTTTTGAAAAGTGCCTAGCTGTAGTTTTTGAACCCTAGCTCTGCCGGCACCTAGGGAAACCTAGCAAACCTATACATTTTTGAAAACTAGACACCCAGGGAAATCCAGGATGGGGTGACTTGACTGGCTCTCACCAGGTTCTGTTACCCAGAATCCCTTGCAAACCTAAAAAATGGTAAAAAGAAACACATTTTCCTCACATTTCTGTGGTGGAAAGTTCTGGAATCTGCGTGGATCCACAAAATTCCACCCACCCCGCGTTCCCCAAAGTCTTTCGAGAAAAATGGTACCTCACTTGTGTGGGTAGGCCTAGTGCCCGCGACAGGAAACGGCGCAAAACGCAATGTGGGCACACTACATTTTCACAGTGAAAAATGACCCTTTTTTTGAAAAGTGCCTAGCTGTAGTTTTTGAACCCTAGCTCTGCCGGCACCTAGGGAAACCTAGCAAACCTATACATTTTTGAAAACTAGACACCCAGGGAAATCCAGGATGGGGTGACTTGACTGGCTCTCACCAGGTTCTGTTACCCAGAATCCCTTGCAAACCTAAAAAATGGTAAAAAGAAACACATTTTCCTCACATTTCTGTGGTGGAAAGTTCTGGAATCTGTGTGGATCCACAAAATTCCACCCACCCCGCATTCCCCTAAGTCTTTCGAGAAAAACGGTACCTCACTTGTGTGGGTAGGCCTAGTCCCCGCGACAGGAAACAGCACAAAACGCAACGTGGTCACACCACATTTTCACAGCGAAAAATGACCCTTTTTTTGCAAAGTGCCTAGCTGTAGTTTTTGAACCCTAGCTCTGCCGGCACCTAGGGAAACCTAGCAAACCTATACATTTTTAAAAACTAGACACGCAGGGGAATCCAGGATGGGGTGACTTGACTGTAACCCTGGGCGAAGTACTACGCTACGCTCGCGTAGTTTGTGAAGTTTGCGCTACTTCGCACTACGCGAATTGCACGTAGCACAGTGCAAACACGCGTAGCATAGCGGTCATTTTTTGCCTGCTCGCGGTCCTCAACGTCAAGTTGGCGACCACGAGCAAGCGAAATGACATCCCGGCAAGACTTTTTCCTCGTTCGCGATCAG
Source organism: Calotriton arnoldi (assembly GCA_963921515.1). NCBI lineage: Eukaryota > Metazoa > Chordata > Amphibia > Caudata > Salamandridae > Calotriton > Calotriton arnoldi. The sequence goes on along the minus strand of CAWUFW010018656.1, from coordinate 22,546 downwards.
CAACAGCAAGTTGCCGATCGCGAGCGTGGAAAATAAACCTCCCGGCGAGATTCTCGACGCGGGGAGGTCAGGTTTCTCATTGCGAGTGGTCGCGTATGTTCGCGACCGCTTGCGATGAGAAACTACCAGTCCGCGTTGAGAAAGCTGCCGCTCGAGTAGAAATGTACTCGAGTGGCAGAAAACGACTGCTTGCACTGTGCAAGATGCGGTTTGCACTGATTGCACAGTGCGGACAAGCATCCGGCACTGTGGAATCAGTGCGAACAGCATTTTACACAGTGCACTATGCAGTTCGCGTAGCTACGCGTAGCTCGCATAGTGCGAAGTGTACTTCGCGTAGCTACGCATAGCGCTACTACGCGAACTACGCCCAGGGTTACTTGACTGGCTCTCACCAGGTTCTGTTACCCAGATTCCCTTGCAAACCTAAAAAATTGTAAAATAAAAACACATTTTTCGCACATTTCTGTGGTGGAAAGTTCTGGAATCTGCGTGGATTCACAAAATTCCACCCACCCTGCGTTCCCCAAAGTCTTTCGAGAAAACGTATTGAGGCGACATCAAAATTGCCTATCACAAAATGTTTTGGGCCTTTGCCTGTTGCGGGTACTTGGGCCTCCCACACGAGTGAGGCACCATTTTTATTGGGAGACCTGGGGGAACGCTTGGTGGTAGGAAATTTGTGTCAGCCCGGTGATGCCACAACTTTCCCACACAAAAATGTGTGAAAAAAGTGATTTTTTTAACTAAATTTCAGGTTTGCAGGGGATTCTGGGTAAGAAAACGTTGGGGGATCCACGCAAGCCATACCTCCCTGGAATCCCCCGGGTGTCTAGTTTTCAGAAATGTGTGGGTTTGGTAGATTTCCCTAGGTGGCCGCCGAGCCCCGGGCCAAAAAGTCATGGGACCCCCCCCTTGCAAAACCAGGTCGTTTTGTGATAGGCAATTTTGATGTCGCCTCAATACGTTTTGGACCCTTGCCTGTCGCGAGTACTTGACCCACCCACGCGAGTGAGGTACCATTTTTATTGGGAGACCTGGGGGAATGCTGTGTAGAAGGAAATTTGTGGATCCACGCAGATTCCAGAACTTTCCCCCACAGAAATTTGAGAAAAAAGTGATTTTTTCATCTAATTTTGAGGTTTGCAGGGGATTCTCGGTAGGGAAATGTTGGGGGACCCACGCAAGCCATACCTTGCTGGACTCCCCAGGGTGTCTAGTTTTCAGAAATGTGTGGGTTTGGTAGGTTTCCCTAGATGGGCGCCGAGCCCGGGACCAAAAACTCATGGGACCCCCCTTGCAAAACCAGGTTGTTTTGTGATAGGTCATTTTGAAGTCGATTGAATGGGTTTTGGGCCCTTGCCTGTCGCGAGTACTTGACCCACCCACACAAGTGAGGTACCATTTTTCTCGGAAGACTTTGGGGAATGCGGGCTTTGTGGACTTTTGTGGATCCACACAGATTTCAGAACTTTCCACCACAGAAATGTGAGGAAAATGTGGGTTTTTTGGACACATTTTTAGGTTTGCAAGGGATTCTGGGTAACAGAACCTGGTGAGAGCCAAACAAGTCACCCCATTCTGTATTCCCCTGGGTGTCTAGTTTTCAAAAATGTACAGGTTTTGCTAGGTTTCCCTATGTTCCGGCTTCGCTAGGGCCCAAAATCCACAGGTAGGCACATTGCTAAAAATATGTCTGTGCCTTGTGGGCTTTCTGCTGCCCTGGGGGGGAATCGGGGGGGGGAGTTTGCCCCGATATGGCCCCAAGGGGGGCAGAAAGACTGTGGCTATTTTTTTGGGGGGTGGGGGCATTGGTATGCCCATTCTGGGCAGCCCCCACCCCCACGCATAAAAAAAGCCAGCGTAATCGCTGGTGCCTAGTGGGCTTTCTGCCCCCCCGGGGGGCAGATCAGGGGCCACTGCCCCCATCTGCCCCCCCGGGGGGGCAGAAAGACTGGAATTTCTCTGGGGGGGTGGGGGTATTGTCCTGCCCATTTTAGGCAGCCCCCACCCCTACATGAATACAAAAAAAAAATCCCTGGTTTCTAGTGGGCTTTCTGCCCCCGGGGGGGCTGATTGGGGGCTATTGCCCCCATCTGCCCCCCCGGGGGGGGCAGCAAGACTGTAATTTCTTTGGGGGGTGGGGGCCTGTTTTGGGCAGCCCCCACCCTAATTTCAATTGCCCAAAATAAATCCCTGGCGTCTAGTGGGCTTTTTACCCCCCCGGGGGGGGCAGATTGGGGGCTGCTGCCTCCAACTGCCCCCCAGGGGGGGGCAGAAAGGCTGTAATTTTGGTGGGGGGGTGGGGGCATTGGCATGCCCGTTTTGGGCAGCCCCCACCCTAAGTAAAATTGCCAAAAAAAATCCCTGGCATCTAGTGGGCTTTTTGCCCCCGGGGGGGCAGATTAGGGGCTACTGCCCCCATCTGCCCCCAGGGGGGCAGAAAGGCTGTAATTTTGGTGAGGGGGGTGGGGGCATTGGCATGCCTGTTTTGGGCAGCCCCCACCCTAAGCACATTTTTTAGAAAAAAATACCTGGCGCTAGTGGGCTTTTTGCCCCTCCGTGGTGCAGAAAGACTTTAATTTTTTTTGGGGGGGTGGGGGCATTGGCATGCCCGTTTTGGGCAGCCCCTACCCTAATTTCATTTGCCAAAAAAAAATCCCTTGCGTCTAGTAGGCTTTTTGCCCCCCGGGGGGGCAGAAAGGCTGTTTAATTTGGTAAGGGGGGGTGGGGGCATTGACATGCCCATTTTGGGCAGCCCCCACCCTAAGTAAATTTTTTAGAAAAAAATACCTGCCGCTACTGCCCCCATCTGCCTCCCAGGGGGGGCAGAAGCAGGGATCCACTAGGGAAGGGTACCATTGGAAAGGGGAGCTTCCCCACCTCCCAAGGCACAAAAAACTATGGAAATCCCTCTGCTGTTTACAGCAGAGGGATTTCCTGCCCCTGTCCTCATGACGGAATGGTTCCGTCATGAGCACAGGAGCACTGATGCTCATGACGGAACCATTCCGTCATGAGCATCGAACGGGTTAAATATCACTTTTAACTTTGCTGGATTTTGCAGATACACTTGAAATACACCTGAAAAGGGGCAAACAACTGCCTTGACCGCCATCTTCGCTCTACTGTAGCATGGGTGAAATCTGGACGAGCAAAGAAAGAAACTCCATCAAATTCCCTTTTAGAGTTAGGGCATGCTAGGTCAAAAATGCTTTGTCTTAGGAGGATGTTTCCGAAAATAAACTAGAACGGCATTGCTATCTGCCTGTTGCTTCCTAAGGGTTAGGGGGAATCGATGCACCCTCTGTACTTCCTTTCCCAGCTCGAAAGTTTGGGGAACGCTCCTTTTAGGAGTTTGACCATATACTCCCTGGGATTTCCTCCCTCAACCCCTTCTGTAATGCCCAATAGTCTCAAATTGTTTCTTCTCTGCCTATTTTCATGCTCCTCCAGCTTCCACATCATGTCAGTGAGTTTAGGGTCCTGCGTACTCCTTGAAGTTTTCAAGCCTGCTACCTCTAGTTCTAGGGTATCAGTCCACGCCTCCACATTGGTCATCCTATCCGAGATCTCACTGCAGGTCTTGCTTATTTTCCTAACTGCCCCCTGTATTTTCTTGGAGGCTTGACGTGCCCGTCGGCTATCCGTTCTGATCTCGGCCTGCATCAGCTTGATCGTTGCCAGAATCAAGGAGGCTGGGGGCTCCTAATGCTGTTGAGAGAGCTTCTACCTTATTTTGTTCTTGATTATCAAAGAGCTGAATGGCAGAATAGTCCAATCTGAGCTTTGAAGCTTCTTTCAATGGGTGGTCTTCCCGGCTTTCGCTCGCTTTCTTGTTATTATCCAGCTGTCTCTTTTTCGGGCTTGCCGATTTCTTCTTTTTTTTTTGATCCTCCTGACCTCTTCTTCCGGTTTGCCAGGACCGTTGATTCATTCAATGAGCTACTGCATGATGAAGTAGACAGCGTGGAAGTTGAAGTAGAGAAACATAATTCGGGTATTGAGGAGTCAGAGTCGTCATTAAAAAAAACATTTCTCGCACCCCCCCAGTATGGTCAAGTGAGGCCAGCAGTCTAAGATACCCCACAGGGCCACAACCTGCAGATATAGCATCCGCTTTTTTTCCTTGGAGGGAAGGGGAGGTTAGGGTACCCCCTAGATCAACAGTCTCAAAGCCTCCAAACCTGGGCAGATTCTGCTTGGGTGGAAGTTGTTCCCCTGTATCCGATTTGGGGGTGATCACAGCATTCACATTCACATTCACCTCCTCACCTGAGCCGGGCCGGTCTGGCACAGTCTCTACCCCAATCTCTGGTGTCACCACTGGTGCCCCCTCGGATTGATGGTTAGCTGCAGATATTAAGACTGGGTGGGTGGCACCAGCACCTGCATCCTGAGTTTTTGGGAGTTTAGAAATTTTTAGGAGGAAAAGGTCCGATATTGCAGGTTGACCCTCTAATCCTGCTGAAGAATTATTCCCTCTGGTTGTCTGCTTACCTATAGCACCGGTAGTCTTTTGCCCCTCTCTTTTTGTTTTTTAGCTCCATTCCAGCCTCTTTGGTGCTCTCCTGGTGTATGCTGGGCTTTGTAGTCCCAGCCGAGGGTTGTCCAGTCACGGTGGAGACCGTATTCAGAGGTCTCGTCTTGGAGGCTTTGGAGCCTCTTCCAGCCATCACCAAATCCGAATTGGCAGCAGTCGGTAATGTCTGCCTCTGTTTCTCCTCGAGGGCTGCCGGGAGCACCGCAGCCAGCTCTGCCAGCACCACGCAGCACTTCACACCAGACCTCCGCCTTGACTGGCCGCAGCGGAAATGGGCCGCAGGACCTCACAGCAACACCAGAAACCACAGACCCTCCAGCATCGCCCGCCTGCTTTTCTGCGGTGAATCTCTGCTGAGGAAAGCAGTTTTCCAACCTTAGGTGAGGGGCAAAGTGAGAGCCCTGAGGACGCGAGCAGCCTAGTCAGACGCTATCTTGCTCACCATATCTCAGACACTTCTACTGTCAAAACAGTACACTTTGACATTGTCAAAGACCTTACCAATGCCCAGAGTAATTCTGCCCTTTTTCTGAATGTAAAGATCTCTGTACTGACCTCCATGAGTTCTTTTAATTCAAAATTGAACAAATCATTCCTTCATTTGCCACCTCATTCTTCCCCAAACTGACTTTGTTGGGTTTGAACTTAATTTTCCTACCACACTGGAGACTTTTCCACAATCAGTATCGCTTCCATCCCTCAAAAACTTTGTTCTATTAAACTGTGTTCTTTTTTTGTTCCACGAACCATGAAATGTATGAGGCTTGCCATTGAGCTCATGTCACATGCATTTACCAAAATTTGCAGTAACTCCATAGGCATTGCAAGAATGGCAACCATTTGGAAAATGGCCCTTGTACTTTTCCTCCTGAAGTAGCCTGAAGCGGACCCTATCGTTGCTAATTATTGACCCTTTTCACTTTGCTGATGCCAACCAAAACTAACAAGCATGTGATAAAAAAAAATCATCACATTTTTGGACTGCCGCTTGAGAGCCCGCAATGCCTTGCTCCTTCTTCTCTGGGGTGGGACTCGGTCCCCCAGAAGCCATCCAGACACAGCGAGGGGGAGGAGCCCCGCACGCCTACATCTTCCTCGCCTGCATCCCGGAGCACGGGACGCACTTCTCGGGCCGCTTGAGAGCCCGCAACGCCTTACTCCTTCTCTGGGGTGAGACTCGGTCCCCCAGAAGCCATCCTGACACAGTGAGGGGGAGGAGCCCCGCACACCTACATCTTCCTTGCCTGCATCCCGCAGCGCGGGACGCACTTCTCGGGCCGCTTGAGAGCCCGCAACGCCTTGCTCCTTCTCTTGGGTGGGACTCGGTCCCCCAGAAGCCATCCTGACAGAGCGAGGGGGAGGAGCCCCGCATGCCTACATCTTCCTTGCCTGCATCCCGCACAGCGGCAGGAGGAGGCAGGGATGGGCCCCCCCTCTTTGCTGTGAGATTCGGCTGCGATCCATGTCCATCTGCCCCCTGTGCATGTGAAGACTCTTCCACAAAGGTACTGTAACCTGAAAATTGTGTTTGCCCTCTGTTTGGTGAAGTGCTTATCACCAAGAGTTTATTTGGGGTCTTTTAAATTGCACTACATTTCTAACATACTATCTGGTCATGGGGAAAAGGAAACAACCAAGCTCCGTGTTAGCTAAATCTCCTCCTAAATCACGGCAATCCATTATGAACTTTATAACTGGGGCAATGGGAGCCATTGAAAAACAAATACTAAGCGTGGAGGAATCAATAACCATATGCACTGAAGGTGGGGCTGAATCATTAAGTAAATGTATCCTGACACCTTCGGATCTGGAATTAATCCCGGATTTACAACCCACTAGCCAAGACGCTACGAACAAAGATGAGTCGGGTCAAACTTCTGCCAAAGCTACTCTGGTCACCTTAAGTTCTAATCCTCCATCTAAGCGCTCCAAAACTATTAAACCCACTTTGGCAAAGACTAGTACGACTTTGTGTGATGGGAAAGCGAAGCCATCAAAGAAGGTAACTGCCTTGAAAACGGGACAATGTTCAAAATCTCAGAAAGATTTTAATAAGGGACTGTCCGCCGCGCCATCATATTCTCTGGCTTGTTCCTCATTAGTGGCATGCGTACACAAACTTTTAGATCTTGTAAAAACATCTGTATGCAGCCTTACTGAGCGCTTAAAAGCTGTTGAATGTGCCGTATTATCTTTTGCGGAAAGAATGGGTTCAGTAAATATATGTACTGGGACTGGGAGGGAAGAACGTACTGTTAACACTGCTGGCATACCTCGTACAATCCTAGTACAGCAAACTGAGAAGGAGTCCCATGGGGTGACCCAGCAATCTTCCAAGCCACATCTTGATGTGTCAACCCCAGTGACCCAGATACAAGCTATCCCGGCCACAGATTTGAGGGGGGCTCTTAATAAGGGGATTTTATCAATCCCCAAATCTAACAATTATGTGGGGGATAGAACTCCCAAATATTCTCTGTCCGCCAGGGATAGATTGGATCTGCCACCAGATGTTACTCCTTATGTGGTCATTTTGGCTAACGTTCCACCAACAGAGTCCCCCCAACATGAAACATGGGAGTCACTAAGAAATAAATCTCTCAACTGGCTAAATTCTAAAGTGGGGCTGGGCGGCACACTTTTTGCAGACTTCAAGATGGCAAGATGGGTGGGCTGGGTCGGTAGTGACACCAAAGTGTTTATGGGTGATTGTATAGCTCTCTCATTTAAATCGCCAGGACTAGTTAACAATATACTGGGCAGGTTTAAGTCTTTGCGTTTAAATGAAGAGCAAATTATGGTTCTCCCACTCGGTTTCTTTTATAAACCCCCTATACAATGTTACAGTCAGCCGAATGTATTGACTCCACTCTTCCCCCCAGTACAGGGTACATTGCAACATTCTCCCCAAATTGCTGGGGTAAACTATGCAAATACCCCACTATTCTCTATTCCCATTTCTAATAGATTTGACACTCTCTCTAACCTTGCTGGGGTAGACTGACTAAAGGATAATTCACTGAAGGCCACCCCAACACAAAATTTAAGATCTGGCACCCCGACGCCTGATAAGACCCCGCAGCTAGATTCAAGCTCTGAAGATCTAATGACCCTGCCACCATTTGTGCAAGACAAAGAGTTACTGAGTGACCCCACGCCCACAGACTCTATTAGTACCACAGCAATTTCCTGGAATGTAGCAGGGTTGCGCAGCAAGCTCAATCTCCCAGAGTGGCTAAACTTTATTAACAATTTTAACATTGTCTGTTTACAAGAAACCTGGGTTACTGATCCTTGTCATCTCAATGGCTTCAAAACTTACAACTTGCCGGCTATTCCATCTAGCCACGGTAGAAACAGAGGCGGTCTTTGTACCTATGTATCGAATAAACAATCCTCCTCTTCTGTAAAACTTAGGACCATTAGTTCTTTTTATCAAATTGTCAGCATCGATCTTTCTGGCCAACGTATGATTTTTTAGTTAATTTTTATAATAATGCTTGTGGTTCTGATATATTGGCCATATTGTCCTCTCTTGAAAATGACCTGGACACCATTCTCCTGCAGGGGACTGGGGAGAAAATTATACTCTGGGTGGGGGACTTTAACATTCAACTATGTAAATTGCCCTCAAAATTTATTTGTGGTCTGAATTCACCAACAAATGGGGATACCACCCACTTTTTACATTCAGAGTATGGCAGGAAGCTCAATGAGCTTATTTCTAAATATGATCTAGGCTTCTGCAATGAGTTCGGCAATATCCCATTTGAGGTACCCTGTACTTTTGACTGCACCATGGGTAAAAGTGTCATTGATTTTTTACTTTTTCCAATTCGTTATTCAACTTTTATTAGCAATTTTACCCTACATGATTGTGTCCTAAGTGATCATTACCCCCAGAGCCTAATGTTAAACTTTGGGTCAGTAAATGACCAGAGGGATCCCTCCCATACCTTTGCCGTGGAGAACCTGGAGCTCTCCCGAATTAATGGGTTTACATTACGGTGGTCGATGGTCAACCCAACTGTCTTTTTAGAGAAACTAATACAGAAGTATAAAAGTGACTTTTATGTCTGTCTGGACTCTTCAAATGAGGCTTCCGCTATTACAGAATCCTTCGGACAAATAACCAGTGCCATTAAAGCGGGGCTATCATTAAGGCAGAAGGCAGGTACAGAAAACAGGAAGGGATGGTTTGACCATGCATGTAGCGAGACTCACAAAAACTTATAGGAACTTTGAAAAAACAACCTACAAATAATGAGGAGATTCAACATTGGAGGCGGGAATATAGGCTTACCTTAAAAAAGCGTAAGAAAACATTAAAAGAGGAGATGTGGGAGAAATTGCACGAGGCTAGTCGAAGTAACGATACCACTGCATTTTGGCACATGGTTAACTCCCCATTCCTCTATAATACTGATATACCTAAAATTGAGGTTGCAGTGACTGAAGAAGACTGGGTAACACATTTTTCTGCCCTTTACTCGTCTACTGTAAATAGTGCAATTTATCATTGAGCTTTGAGTCCTGAAGTTGCTCCGCAGATGCTTGCTCTTGTACCGGACTGGTCCACCTTAAATATTACTCTGGAAGAAGTTTCCCTTGCTATTAGTTCAAGTAGGGGAAACAAAGCTCCTGGGCCAGACGGCGTTCCAATCGACCTATTTAAAGCAAACATCGATCTCTGGGCTCCCCTTCTTACCAATGTCTTCAGATCTTACCAAAGTACGGGGTTCCCTTTGACTTGGGGAGAGTCTCAAATTGTGCCTATATTCAAAAAAGGCAATTGAAATTGTCCATCACACTACAGACCAATCTCCCTATTTGACTCATTAGTCAAGGTGGTGGGGCGTATACTTCTAGCCAGGTTACAAAGTTGGGCGGACAGTAATAACAAGATCTCCGACCTACAATATGGATTCCGTCAGGGAATTGGCACCACGGAGCAAGCCATTAATTTGAACTTGCTACTGGGTAAATATGCACATGTCAAAAAGAGCAATTTGTACACGGTATTCGTTGACTCATCGTCAGCATTTGATTGCGTTATTCATGACAAGCTGTGGTTAGTGATGAGTTCAATGGGTATCGATAGTACCATTATTGATCTTTTAAGACATCTGTATGCAAACAGCTATGCAAGGGTTCGGTTTGGTATTAAAGGAGAGTGTACCTGCCCGTTTAGATTAGAAAAAGGGGTCAGCCAGGGGTGCGTGCTCGCCCCCTTTCTATTCAATCTTTATATAAACAACCTGGGTACCACTCTGGCTTGTTCATGTGCGGATCTGCCACAAGTAAAACAACGGCCAATTCCTGTTTTACTTTACGCGGACGACGCCGTTCTTATGGCACGCACTGCTTTAGCTCTGCAACGCCTTCTTGACAGTTTTTCCCTATTTATGGGAAATTTAGGGCTTCGAATCAATACAAGTAAGACATTTGTTATGAAAGTGGGCCATGGGGGAGCCACGTGTCGCAACATTTAATTAGGGAAAGAAGCTTTACCCCCTAAGCGAACGTTTTCCTATTTGGGTATTTTATTTGATAGTGAAGGTACATGGAAAAGTGCAATTGAATCTAGAAGATTGCAATTTTTAAGGTCTATCTCGGCACTTCGCAATTTTGCCAGGAAATTGGGGAATATTCAACTAAAAGAAATGTTATCTATTTATCACGCAAAATGACGAACAATTGCAATGTATGGTTCGGATATTTGGGGATATGCAAATGTTGAATCGTTGCAGGCGGTGGAACATGCCTTTTTTTTTTTTTGTTTAAATTTCTTATATTGGCTTTCAACACAGAAGAAAAGCGAACGAGCCAGGGCGCTCTATGGTCTTCGGGATGCAACCCGGCAGTCGTAGGGCTATGTTCGGCCAGCCAAAAAGAAAATAGAGAAACTGAACTTCCCCCCCTCCCTCCTCTCCCTCCTCCTCCCCAAGGAATAACACAGCACTATCAGAAGAGCCTAGAAGAACAAACCAGGGAAAGCCATAGAGGACACACTAAGGGCAGGTGAGTTCCGTGAATTCGGAGGTCAGTAGCGCGAGGAAGGGAGCCCACAAATCGTGAAAGGAGGCCCCTGGATGGGTCAGCGAGAGAGATATATTTTCCATTCCCAAGATGGCCCACAACCTATGGAGCCACCCCAGGCGTGTAGGAACAGTCTAGGTACCCCAATGAGTTAGAACATTTTGGACCGCCGCCCCTAGAGCGAGGGCCATCTGTTTACCCCTCCGGGATTTAAGGGGAAATGTAATGGCGTTAGGGAGGCCCAAGAGCACATAGGCCGGGAATCTAGGGACCTGGGTGTTAAAGTGGGAGTCCACGTCGTCAAGAATCTGCTGCCAATATGCCCCCAGAGAGGGACATTCCCACAGTAAGTGTGTAAGGGTGCCCAGTGAACCACAGGATCGCCAGCACTGCGGGCTACGGGAAGGGTTACCTCTGTGAAGCCGTACAGGTGTTAGATACCAATAAGTAGCTACTTTGGTGGCAGTCTCAATGGAGGCGACGTTACGCGCTGTAGGTCGGGCTCTATAATATATGTCCGTCCATTCTTTCTGTGTCAGAGTCCGACCTAATTCCCCCTCCCATCGAAGTTGGCCAGGAGTCTTCCCAGTGTCGGTAGCGTCTCTAGTAAATTTATATAGGTCCGACGTTAGTCGTGCGTCGCTGTGTCGTGTGAGCAACCATTTTTCAAACAGAGTAAGGGGTCTCTCCGCGCCCTCCCGCACGTCACTGTGGAGAACCCAGTGACGGATCTGTAGGTATCGATATTGTTCTGTCTCTGGAAGGCCATGATCTCTCCGAATGTCAGAAAAGGAACGGGGCCCCGAAAGGTCAAAGAGGTGGCCTATGGAGCGACAAGTCTCAGTGGTCCAGTGGTGGAACCCCCTGGGGTCCAGACCCGGCATAAAATCAGGATTTTGTGCTATGGGCGTGATCGGGGACGGGAGTGTCGTAAGGCCCCTAGGGACCGCAACCCTGTCCCAAGCCAGCAGGACAGGGCGGGTCACCTCAGAGAGGTGCAAATTATGGGGCCGCCCTGCACGCGCGAGAAAAGGGACTCCCCACAGGAGCTGGCAAGCAAGTGACCTGTCCATAAACAGCCAATGTTTCTCTGATTCCGGGCGCGACCACTCCACCAGCGCCCGCATTTGGGCCGCCTGCCAGTAGGCTAAAAGGTCGGGGACCCCCAAACCCCCCTCAACTGGGTCTCTATAGGTGAGTTCCCGGCGCCTTCGAGCCCGTTGATCCCGCCAGACAAAGCGTTCTATGTCCCGTTGTAACGAGCAGAGGACCCCAACAGGTGGCACCAGCGGAAGTGTGTGAAACAGATAGAGAATCTGAGGTAATATCACCATTTTCACCGCCGCTATATGGCCCAACCATGAGAGAGAGTGCGGTCTCCACCTCCTGAGGGAAGCACGGACTTGCCTCAGAAGTTCTGTGTAATTTGACGTTTTGATGGACGTAATAGTGGAGGAAACTTGCAAGCCTAAATAGGAGATGGAATCACGGGCCCACTGAATCGGGTAAGAGTGTTGTAGCATCCTCCGCATCTCCGACCCCAAGGAAAGGTCTAAAGCCTGTGACTTGTGCACATTAATCTTGAAACCCGAGGAAAGGGCAAACCTATCCAACTCGTCCAAGAAGGCAGGCAGGGATTCTCTAGGGTGCTCCAATATAGCCACCACATCATCCGCGTATAAGCAGAGTTTATGCTCTGTCCCCCCGAAGCACGCTCCTCTGATACCGGGGTCATCTCTGACCCTTTGAGCCGTGGGCTCCATATAGAGGGCGAACAGGAGCGGCAACAGCGGGCAACCCTGCTGAGTCCCTCTACAGATAGGAAAGGCCGACGACGCCGTCCCATTCACCCGCACCGTAGCCGTGGGGTTGTCATAGCTACTAAAGACCCAGTCAATGTAGTGGCTCGGGATGCCAAAATGAACCAGGGTCGCCCGGAGATACGGCCAGTGGACCCGGTCGAACGCCTTCTCAGCGTCGACCGAGAGGATCATGCGTTCCGCTGGGAAGCGCTCCGACCGGTCCACAAGATGAAGAAGCCGCTTGGTATTGTCGGAACACTGGCGTCCAGGGATAAACCCAGATTGATCTGGATCGACCAGCCCGGGGAGATGTCGAGAGAGCCTGTGCGCCAGGATACCGGTAAAAATCTTCAGATCGACATTGATAAGGGAGATAGGACGATAGGACCCGCAGAGGCGCTTGTCCTTACCCGGCTTAGGAATCACAGTAATCAGTGCCTCTAGCATGGAGGGTGGGAGGGAGGTAGCTGAGTTAGACCCGATCGAATTAAAAACCCGTACAAGGAGTGGGGCAAGCACTGCACAGAACTTTTTATAAAAAGCTGAGGAGAACCCGTCAGGGCCAGGTGATTTATTAAGCTTCAAATGGGAGATTGCGGAGATGACCTCCTCCAGGCGGATGGAAGCCTCAAGCTCCTCCGCTTGATGCGGTAATAATTTGGCTGTGGCGACTCCCCGAAGATAGCGAGTTGGCCCATCCTCGGGGAGGTCTTGGGCCGCGTAGAGGGTCTCATAAAATTGTCGGAATGTGTCCGCGATCTCGGGATCCGTATCCCGGTCTCGCCCCTGTTGATCCCGAATCTCAGTGACTCGGGACGCCTGTCGCTGCGCCCGGAGGCTATTAGCGAGGAGACGCCCGCCCCTATCTCCCCCCACATAAAACGTGTGTTTCAGGCGGAGAGCTGCGTACTCCGCCCGGTCAATATCCAACCCCGCCAGTTGCGCCCTGGCAGCTTTAAGGAGCTTCCAAACCCTGGGGGCCCCTGTCCTCTGATGAATGCGTTCAAATTCAGCCACTTCCCCCATTATACTCTCCCGTTTCTCCCTCCTGTCCTTATTATCAGCCGCTGCTATGCCCAGGAACTCCCCCCTAACCACCGCTTTCAGTGCTTCCCATAGGGTCGTCTCAGATATGGATGGGGAGTCGTTAAGCTCTATGTAATCAGTCATGCACTTTTGTATTTGTTGTATTACTGAGGGGCGCTGCAACATGGTCTTGCGTAAACACCAATACCTGCGGGTAGGCCGGCGAGGATGTAGAGACAGGGATATCCGCACAGCTGAGTGGTCGGATAGGGGGCAAGGTAGAATCTCTGCGTCCCGTACCTGTTGCGTCAGGGGATCGGAGGTAAGTACATAGTCAATTGTGGCGTACGTCTTGTGAGGGTGCGAGTAAAAAGTATATTCCCTGGCTCCTGGGTGGTGCAATCTCCATATGTCCGTGAGGCCAGCCTCTACCAAAAGCCGTTTCCCTTCCCCCGAAAGGGCCCCAGACTGTCCCCATCTCTGCCCCGAACGGTCCACTGCGTCATCAAAGGCCAAATAGTCTCCCCCTAGAAGAATGTTCTTGTCTGGCAATCGTGTGAGTTCATGTATGGCGGCTCTGATGAAGTGCTCTTGTCTATCGTTAGGGACATACACTGAAGCGATCGTGAATGCACAGGTGCCCACAATAAAAGAGTGCGCCAGTAATCTACCCCATATGTCGGCCTGTTTGATACCTATTTGTCCCGGAAATTTAGCGGAGACCAGGATCGCCACCCCCGCCGTCTTAGAAGTGTTGGAAGAGAACATCTGATGGGGGAAGGCCCTGGACCACAATCTGTGGGTATCTGTGGAGAGCAGGTGTGTTTCTTGGAGCAGGCATATATGGGCATCCGACCGCTCAAGATAAGACAAGACGGCCCGCCGTTTGGTAGGGTTGTTCAGTCCCTTAACGTTAAGGGACAGGACATGGATATTAGAAGACATGTGGGGAGCTCCCTGGGTGGGCTAAATATGAGGGCCCCCCGGCCTGCACAGACGGAAGAAAAGCATCAGTGTGAAATAACAACCGCCCTGTAGAGGTAAGAGGAGGAGGAGGAGACCCAAAGACCCATAACAAAAACCTAACAACGAAGAACATTTACTGCAAAAGTCCACGAAAGTCCTGGGCAACCGCCCTGTGGTGAGGCGTGAGATGGATAGCAGGAGCTCCCTGCCTCCCCCACCCCGCACAGGGCCCAAACGAATACCTCAAGGTGGATCCCAGGGTGGATGCATGTGACATTGCCTTAACCAACGTGTTTCAGTCAGCCGTGTTCGAGTCTTCTGACAATGATTGTAAGACAGCCGATTGTTCTTTGGCGATGGTCTCCTGATCCGGACGGAGACCCCGTGGAGAATTCCCAACTCGCTGCCATCGTGTGAGGTCCACTCGGCGCTCTGAAGGAGCACCCTGCTCCGGCGCAGGGCAGTCGCCCTCTGGAAGTCGAAGAAGCGATGTAGCCTCCTGAAGAGAGCGAACCTGTCAAAGCTTTTCCTCCCATTTGAAAATGAGTCTGAACGGGTGGCCCCAAGAGTAGGAGACATCTTTTGAGCGCAGAAACGTCGTAACTGGGCGGAAATCCCGTCGCTTCTGCAGCGTGGAGGTCGCTAAATCCTGGAAAAGAAGAGGCCTGCAGGAGCGAAACTCGATGGGATGGTTGGCTCCAGCTTCCCGAAGAATACGCTCTTTAAGCTTGAAGTCATGCACGCATATCAGAATGTCGGGCGGGGGGGCAGTCGGCGATCGTCTGAGTCCCACTCGGTGTGTCCGGTCGAGTTCGATCTTCAGATCTGGAGGGCCCCATAAGACGTGGCGAAAAAGGTCCATAACAAAGGCCTCAATATCCTGCGCCTCTGTCCCCTGCGGCACCGCGCGGATCCTTATGTTATTCCGGCGGGAACGGTTTTCGAGATCCTCCGCATGGGCTTGCAGATCTAGGTGTTGATCTCTAAGACGCAGGACCTCTTGCTGGAGGTGGGACACTTCGTCATCTCTGGCTGACGTTTGGTTCTCCAGCTCGTTGACTCTCTCCCCCACTGAGTCGATGTCTCTCCGCATCTCTCGAATCTCCGTCGTGAGATCCTTCTTCATGGTGTGGAATTCCCGTGTGAGGTTGGCAAAGAGGGATTCCAGGACACTGCGCGTGACCGGCCCCTCCGGGTCCTCCGAACCCCGACTCGCGGAGGGGTCATTCTGCGTCGAGGCCATCTCAGGACCCCCAACTCTGGCCTTAAGGAGTAAGTCCTTGACTGATCTGTCCTTGCGGGACTTGTTGGTGGCCATCGCAAGGTAGGCGTCACGTCCCGTCGTTGGTAAAGAGATATGGGAGTGTCCGGTGGGGCCACCCACCCAAGGCGCCAATGAATCCCCCACCAGATGCCTCTCCCAGGCCTATCCCCAGGGCCCACCCTAGTGCCTGGAGGACCGGTGTCCCAATATCGTAGGAAGCTTGACTGAGGCCTCCAAGCAGGTAGCGCGGACAAGTGCCACCGCCGCGCAGGAAGCTAGCTCCAGCACCAGCCCCCCCACGGGAATCCGAGGTAGGCCTCAGTAGTTCCTCAATGCTTCAGGCCCCTGTAGTGAAAGCTGCAACGGTAAACGTAGCGGCCTGCTGGCAAGCGGTCCGCCTAACCACACTCCCCTCCACGTGACGCCGGGGCTTCAGTCGGTTCAACAACCTCAGGCAGTGTCCCGCTCCTATTCCCCACTCTGCGTAGCGGAGGACAGTCCATCCACCAGTGCAGGATACTCGTCAGAAGGGAGGGCCTGGGTACGAGTCCACCCCCATGCGGCTACAGCGCGATGTAAATCACCTCCTTACCACTCTGCGGGTACGGAGGAAGAGGCACCAGACCGGGAAAGCGCTCCGTAGCACGTCGCTGCTGCGAGAGGGGCCCACCTGCTGGGGAGATAGCGGTAACTCCACCCGCGGTCGCAGGCCTACGCCTCCTTACCTGCACCGCGTCTGGGGCCGCACTCCTGCACACAAGCCTCATGTACCGGTGGGGCCCAGCTCCTGGTATACACCTCCCTGGCACCAGCGTCAGCATTCGGGACTGGAGGTGAGTCGCCAGCCAGTCATGCCACAGGAAGTCTCCGCTTGCACCCTTCTCTCTGCCTGGCCATGAGACAGGCCACGGGGCGCGCCTGGGCGGGCTCACGCCGATCACCAATCTCCGGGACCAGGTGCCGGATCCGCGCCGAATTCGGGATAGCGGTGTTGCTGCGGGTCTCGGGCGCAAACCAAGTCCGGGGCACTGTCTGGGAGTCCGCTGGTCGCTGCTATGTAAGTTGGGCCCAGATCGGCGGTCGGAGCGGCAAGCAGGCACGTCCTACTCGGCCGCCATCTTGACCACGCCCCCGAAAATGCCTTTTTTAAGAACCTTTTAGCACTTCCCTCCAGTTGTTCAAATCATGTATGTCACTCTGAATTGGGGACCAATTATCTATTAGATTTGGTAAAGATTCAACCACTCTTGTTATGGCACAAAATATGGACCTCAGAAAACATGGACCTGAACCGTGCCATAGTTAAGGATTGCTGTGACTCTGAAATGGCCCTAAAGATTCCCTGGTTAAAGTTTATCAAAAATTCTCTGATAGATATGGGCCGTCCGGAATTTTACCACTGACCAGAATCCTTGTTAAACATTTCAAGGAAAGGATTAAAAACAGAGTGTCTAAATCACCTGGAGGACTTGCGATTATGTGTGGAACTGGCCAAACCAACTGTGAAACACAACCAAATGGTCCTGATGACCTTTTCCATGCAACCATACCTTTTAATGTTCTTAATGCCCAACATAGATTTGTTTTAACACATTTTAGATTAAATATTTTCCATTGCCTGATAAGCTTTCCAAACCCCAATGACGGGTCAAATGATTTACAACGTTGCCCATGTGACAATGTATCCAATCAATCAACTATGCACATTGCACTTTTCTGTAAATTTTATATGGATTTAAGAAGTTCTTTAATTGTACCCTTACTGAAATCACTACATTTTAAACAATGCAGGCCGGCCTTTTTATACTTGCAACTGCTTCCAAATCTCTATACGTGTGTGGTACTTGTAAGGTTTCTTAGGGCGACCCAAGTAAGAAGAAAATCGATACTAGCAATATGTTGATTCATGAATTTCCGGTTATAACGTGAACTGCAATTCTGCTCCTCTTATTTTAATGTATTTTATTTGTTTGTATCTGTTCTTATGAAAATGTTAACTTTTATGTACTCTTTTATGATACACCTTGTGTAAATCGAATAAAGATAAATTGATTGATTGACTGCAACCAGAGCCTGGATTCTGCCCAAGTGATTATTTCACCCATGTAATGGCATAAAGTCTATCCTTTGTGTTGCCCCTGGTAATAATTTGGGATAGAAAGGCAGGCAGCCCTTATCCTTCTTGACCTCTCAGGAGCATTTTGTACTGTCTTTTATCCCACTCTGCTCAACAAAACTCCAAACGTGGAGTGAGAGACACTGCCTTAGACTGGTTTGCTAAGAAAAACAAAATGGCTATGGTGGAGTACTTGAATTAATCTCCGCCACTGGTAACTGCTTGGGGCCACATTCCAGTCCATTGTTTTTTGCACACTATTCCATTCTACACAGAGCTCCTTAAACTGGGTTACATTATTTCTCATTTATACCCAGGCAGTTTCCAGCCTATCTATTCTCTCACCCTTCTAAGAATTTTCGTCCAGAATGCCTGAAGGCTTGTTGTTGAGCCCAACACTTTCGACTATATATGAAGCACCATGAGGAGCTTTGATTCACTTTTGGTTTTCTGTTCTACTGTTACGCAGATGACACTTAAAAGATCGTCCTCTAGAGACAGGTGTTATAGATAACTAAACTTCATTTCAACAGTGTCTTGAATCACTACCAACCTAAAACGCACAAGGGACCCCACCCAAAAAATATTTTTGCATGCATAGGACTGGGGGAGGGGCGGAAAGGAGAACGCCATTCAATTAAAAGGTCCCACTAGCCTGTCTTACAAGTTATAGAAGGAATGAATCCCAATTGGTAGGACCCAGATTACAATCTATATCATCTCACATTTATCATCATTTTTGTATTGCATATCTTACTTTTATAACACTTCTGATACAACTTATATTTCAATGGTTGTGTATTATAATTGTCACAAAGAGTAAAAAATTGCATTGATTAACGCACACCATTTATCAAAAAATCGAAACAAATATTCCCATCTATTCTAGAAAAACCACTAGTTGTTTCTTTTAAACAAATTCTACCCCACTGGTCCCTTTCATTCCGCTCGCATGTCTGTCACACCACTCATACCACATACCACACAGTCTACAACCACCAGTTTGAAAGTATTGTACAGCCCCCCCCCCACACCACACCTGTTTTTCTTTCTCTTTCCGTTGTGGTGTCACTCAACTGGATAAGACAGCATTGAACCCAAGCTTCTTAGGATTTACTTTGACGTATTCACAGATCTCTCTAATGGCCTCAATCCCATGTAAGGAGGGTTCACATCGCAGTACCTATTTCTTTTTGCACTGGCCTTAGTTGCACCAGCCATAAAAGGGGTATGTTTCATAAAAGTATCCTTATTATCTGCCTTTATCATCCCAGCATCAGCAAAGTGGGCCCGTCAGAGATGGTCCTCGTCCTTCAGGGTTACCACACACTGCATAGAGGAACCTCAATTTTCCCCACAGCTACCTCCGACTTCAATTCCGCATTTCAAAACAGAACTTCTACTCATTCCTTCTGTAAATTCTAAGACAGGCTAGTGAGACCTTTTGTATTTAAATGAATTATGACCAAATCAGATGAGTTTAAATATCCCTAATTAAATAGGGATGGTGGGGCATGGCCTGGCGGGCACCAAGATTGCTGTGTTGCTTGGAGATCAGCCAGTGCCATTCACTGAAAAAACCATAGGTTTCAGGTACGTTATAGTTAGAAATTAGCATTTAAAAAACCTTAGAAATTCACTGAAAAAACCATAGGTTTCAGGGACGTTATAGTTAGTTGGACATTTCACTCGTACAAAACCAGAGAAATTCCGCCGTTATAGTTAGTTCAGCTAACTATAACTCGCGCCCCCGCAATGCACTGCTGATGACGTCACATATTACATCATTTATGACATGGTCAGTGACATCACTGATGACATCACTGATGACATCTCAAATGACATCACTGATGACATCACTGATGACATCATCCACGTGAAAATCTGATGCACCTCCTCACACCCAAATATAACCTTTGATACACCCACTGTAAAATACAGACTACCATTTTCGAAACCATCAACACACCAATACCAGTTACTACATACGCACTCACTGATTCCTAGGTCTACACACACATCCACTCATTCACCCATACAATCACTCATACATGCAGTCACTCATCAATACAACATTACCATATGCACTCATACACCTATACAGACACTCACACACAACCACTCATCCAGAGTTAATCACACACCTAGTCAGTCATGCAAAGATTCAATCACACTTCCATATACTCACGTATACAGTTATACACACACCACATCACTTATTCATACAGAAACAAACGCATACTTACTCTCTTATACAATCACTGATACAAGTACACACTCATCCATACAGCCACTCTCACAATCACTGACTCTCACGTATAGTCATTTATATACTCCAACTCTCACATACACTGCCTTTTACATATGTAGTTACTTGGACATGTACCATTGAGACATCCATTCACTCACCAACACACCCATACACACACTCACCACCCATACAGCTGTTTCCACATGCACTCTTGAACCCATACACCCAGTCAATCAACCACTCAAACATCTATGCACAGAGTCACACACCTCCCACCCACCCACACACACACTCAGGCACCCATACAAATACTCAGGCAACCAATCGATAACCTATATAGACACTCATGTAGCTACTGACCAACCCATGCAGCAGCTTATACAACAACAGACAGACTGATACAGACATTCACACAGTTTAGTCACTAACCCATGCATTCAGTAAGACACATTTAATCAGTCACTTAAACAGTCAGTCACGCACCTAGTAAATCCTCCATCCAGACACTTATACACCCACTCATTCTTCAATACACCTTGGCATATATATAAAACATATTTCAACTTTAAACAAACACACAGTCACTGGATGATGTCATCAGTGATGTCATTTGAGATGTCATCATTGATGTCATCAGTGATGTCACTGACCATGTCATGAATGATGTAATATGTGACTTCATCAGCAGTGCATTGCGGGGGCACGCGTTATAGTTAGCTGAACTAACTATAACGGCGGAATTTCTCTGGTTTTGTACGAGTGAAATGTCCAACTAACTATAACTTCCCTGAAACCTATGGCTTTTTCAGTGAATACCCTACACTACCCAAACACCACTGCACTACCCTAAACCCTAAAAAACTACCCCCAGCACGAACCACTACACTACCCAAACACCACTGCACTACCCTAAACCCTAAAACACTACCCCCTTCACGACCCCCTACACTACCCAAACACCACTGCACTACCCTAAACCCTAAAACACTACCCCCAGCACGACCCCCTACACTACCCAAACACCACTGCACTACCCTAAACCCTAAATCTACCCCCAGCATTACCCCCTACACTACACAAACACCACTGCCCTACCCTAAACCCTAAAACACTACCCCCAGCACGACCCCCTTCACTACCTAAACACAACTGCACAATTTGTTACAGGCGTTGCAACGCAGGCCTGTGGTGCTTACTGGAAGTACCTGGTGGGCTAGTTGGGCCCCAGGGACCCTCAGGATTCAAGGTGACCTAATCCCCCAACTTAAAAATGCGCCACGGGGTGCGTATGCACAGTGGTGAAGGGAGGGGCGGGGCCTCAGGTGACATGTGCGCAAACACGCCCTGTGGTGCGTTTTAAGTTGGGGAATTAATTCCCCTTGAATCCTGACGGACCCTGGGGGCCAACTAGCCCACCAGGTACCTTCAGTAAGCACAACAGAGTTGCGTTGCAGAGAGGTGAAAAAGGTGAGTGGCCTCGGAACGCCTCTCTGCAACTCAGCTCTGTGGTCCTAACTGTAGGTACCTGGGGGGCTAGTTGGGCCCCAGGGACCCTCAGGATTCAAGGGGACTTAATCCCGCAACTTAAAACGCGCCACGTGGTGCGTTTGCACACATGTCACCTCAGGCCCCCCCTCCCTTCACCACTGTGCAAATGCGCCCTGTAGCGCGTTTTAAGAGGTAGTTTTAATCCCCCTGCCCTATTATGTACTAGGGACTTACAGAGGAGGTCATGCTAATCACAGGGGTACCCCAACGCATAGTGTTCCCTAGTGTATGTAGGTGTTTTCACTGTATTCTAAGTGTCTTTTAGCATAGCACTGGCTCTGGTTAGTCAGAGTCAGTTACCACCAGTACCCGTCTGAAAAAGTTGTGGGCACAGGATGATTTTGCAACAAGGCCTCTTTCTGCTCCTCTGTTGGTTCTTTCTGCACATCTTTTGCTTCTTCCTGCACTTTTCTTTGTCTTTGTGGACTTCTGTTGCTTCTTTCTGCATTTCTTTTGCTTCTTTCTGTGCGTTTTTTCTTCTTTCTTCACATGTCCTACCTCTGTAGACATAGTTAGAAACTAGCATTTAAAAAACCTTTGAAATTCACTTAAAAAATCAAGGGTATATTAGGGTGTGAGAAGATGCATCAATTTATCAGATGGATGATGTCATCAGTGATGTCATGAGTGATGTCATTTGAGATGTCATCAGTGATGTCATCAGTGATGTCACTGACCATGTCATGAGTGATGTAATATGTGACGTCATCAGCAGTGCATTATGGGGCGTGAGTTATAGTTAGCTGAACTAACTATAACGGGGAATTTCACGGGTTTTGTACGAGTGAAATGTCCAACTAACTATAACTGTCCCTAAAACCTATGGTTTTTTCAGTGAATTTCTAAGGTTTTTTAAATGCTAATTTCTAACTATAACGTGCCTGAAACCTATGGTTTTTTCAGTGAATTTCAAAGGTTTTTTAAATGCTCATTTCTAACTATAACGTTTCTGAAACCTATGGTTTTTTCAGTGAATTTCAAAGATTTTTAA